>JMQE01001483.1:0-19045 GCA_000731825.1 Hypocrella siamensis | reverse complement strand
CCCCCCTCTGAAAGACCCTTACTGACCTCCATTTGGCACAGCATTGATTCTCTGAAAGCTGGACTCCCGACTGCGCAGTTTTTGCACCGAGCCATCTACCGCACGGGAACTTCGCTCATCAACAAGAAGCAGATCAAGCATTTGCGCGCGTTTCGCATGTGTGTCGTCAAGGACGGGCCCGATGTCACCCTCTTCACTCATCCAGCTGCTCTGACCAAGCTTGCTCTGTGGATCGGCGAGGCCCTTGCCGAGCAGGAACGGGAATCTCACGGCAAGCTGTCTCACGGCGGGCGCGGCACCCCCCTTGTCGTTGCAAGCCTGAATGAGAAGCGCAGCGTCTACATCGTCGTGGGCACCGGGGGTGGTGGTGGGCCTGACACAACGTTTCTGGACCGACAAGCATCCAAGCGCCGGAAGGAGGAGCGGGAATCGAGAGCGAAAGAGAAGAAGGCGGCACGGCTTGCCAAGGAGAAAATCAGAGAAGAAAAGCGCGCTGCCAGGCGAGCGGGCGGCCGAGGAGACGATGAGGAACAAGACGACGACGCCGAGACCGAGTCTGAACCGTCCGAGTCCGAGACCGAGTCGGAATCAGAGGACGAGGGGGACGACCAGCCCGACAAGGGGTATGGATTGAACAAATTTGGCAGCGCATTTCAAGAGGTCGTGTCAGAAACCAACGCGCGGGTCCGAATTGACAGCTTCGAGCATTGTGTTGTCGAGGTGAAGAAAGAAGACTTGAGTGGGTTTTTGGAAAGCCTCAGCATGAAGGCTGTCGTTGGGTAGATGCGTGCTGATTCTGTGCACTCATCCTGTCTTGGTGTGCTTGGATCATGATGTGTGTAGGCGGGATGAGGACGTTTGGCTATGTCAAAAGGCCTAGTATATGAGACGCGTTTGTTCAGCATTGTCCCTTTTCAGTATTTACTGGTCTTTTTTTTTTTTTTGGATTAGATTCATTGATTGATGAATGGGTGGCAGGGTTTTTTTTTCTCTATATTCTTCCCCTTTTCCTTTCCTCTTTTCTTTTTCCTCCCTCATGAGATGACGGACTGGGCGATGATGTTTCATGGCGGGTAGTATGTTTTTCTTGCATGAGCTGTTTTCTCGAGACTTGTGGGAAGCGCATTAGATGGAGTTTATTCATTCGACGATTTCCCCTTTTCCCTTGCTCTTTCTGTCTCCTTCTTCTTCCATTCTTTTTGAGTAGAAAATACATGAAGCCGTTTGCATTGATGGCGAGTTCGGTCGTGGGACAGTACAAGCTGTTGTTGCTTGATTGCGGCGTCGATTGAGAATCATACGGAGCCGCTGCTTTGGTCGTGGTCTTGCGAGACACTCACTCGTAGCGTGCTGGTGATGGGTAGTGACGAGAAGACCTAGATTTGTGCCTCTCGTGACACGATTGTTTTTTTTTTCTATGAAGATTTTCTTACGCCACAATCTCACACACACACACACACACACACATACAATCGGCGTGGTTGAATCAGATGCAAATATTCTTGATCCGGGCTTCGAAGACGTGTTTGCTGAGACGCATGACAATTCCTGAAGGGGGATGCCTGTCATGTCGGGTCATGACGACGCACCGTCGGCAGTCTCTACCCATTTGGTCCAGTTCCTGGCTCCGCTTCAGCGCGTCGCTTGGCGTCAGCCACAATGTACATTCATGTATTACTATACGACCGCCAGCCCGACCGATTCTCCTGCGGCTGCGACGACAACGGGTACCGGCGTACCGCCAGCGCGAGAATCGCTTGCGGTAAAAAAACAATGGAATTCGAAGAGACTCGGTTAATGCCCTCCCTCAGCTTCCACACTGGATGTGGTCGCATCGGCCCTGGCGTTGCCCGCAATTATGCACAGGGTCGCTCGGCGCTTGGTAACGCCGGCATGTGATGATTTTATTGTATTTGCTTATTTTAAAGAAAGAAAGAAAGAAAGAAAGAAAAGAAAAGAAAAGAAGGGAAAAGAAAAAAAACGCCACTCCCACTCCGTCAGCTGCTGGTGCACATACGACTTTGCTAGGCCAGGTGGGTTTAATGACTATTAGCTGTAACCCTGAAAAGCGGGTCCGGGTATAAACGAGAAGCCTTCTACCCGAGCCAATGTCACCTTGGATTCACAGTTCAGATGGTCGAATCCGAACTCATACATACAGTACGTATCAAAGAAATTGTTTTGTGGAAAGGGGCTTGATGTTGTCATCACTCTGCTGCATTGGCCGTTCAGCGCCCCGGTAGAAGGCTCGGAGAAAAGCATGCACGCGGGTCAACACGTCATGCTTTCTTTCGTGATTCCCCTGCCCTAACAGCAATTTAACTGGATGCCAAAGCTGAATAGCCAATGGCCACATCACTGGACTCCTTTGTAATCCGCTCAGTGGTGGATAATACGCGAATGAATTTGACAATGGCTCCTTCTCACATGATGCTCTTTCGCACAGCGTTTGAGGCTATCAACTTTTTTGCATTTACAAAGCTAAAAAAGAGATTACAAGTGAAATCTAGTTAAAATACTATCAGATGGAAAAAGACCCCATCGTTCAGTAGCTCTGCTCCTGCGCTGTGCAGAGGCGTGTGTTGTGACTCATCTGTGCCTAGATCAAAGGTGACGATCGACGTCTTTCATCGTCTCATCCCCTCCTCACCAGGTTCGGGAACGAGACGGTCCTTGTCGCGCCTCAAACTCTCATTTATACTTTTTCCTGCCCATGTTTCTCTCCTTCGGCCGCCGCCGCCGCCGCCGCCTCGGCCTTGGCCTTGTTCTGTGCGGCGACCTTTGTGACGCTCTTGAATTCCATGCTGGCCGTGCCGAGGACGGCCAGGCATGACAATACCAGCGCCACTATGAAGACCTGCCGCAAAGCGTCGTTGTAGCCTACGAGAACTCTTGGCTGCTGCTCGGGAGTCACCGCCTCGATGACAGAGTTGACCCCGCCTGATTGGATGAGACCCCTCAGCCTGTCGTATCCGTCGATGCCCCGGAGATTCTTCAAAAGCTCATTGCTCAGCACATTGCTTCCGACGGATATGAAGATGGCTGCGCCCAGGAGCTGGCCGAAGAACATCAACGCGATGCCCATGGGCACGTCTGGCCTGGGCAGCACCGTCTGCGTGGCGAGGTTGGGCACCTGGAAGCACAGGCCCATACCGGCCCCGAACAGTATCTGGTAGCCGATGAGTCTGCCCTGGTTCGTATCGACTTGCCACGTCGTCAAGAGGCCAGCACCGACGGCCATGACGGCGGCGCCCGGAATGCCCAGGGCCGAGTAGTAGCCGATCCTCTGGTTGAGAAACCCGCCAGCAATCGAGGCAACGACAAAGGAAATCATGAGAGGCAAGAGCTGGATGCCAGAATTGACGGCCTCGACACCATGCACGGCCTGGAACCAGATAGGGATATAGTAAACTGGAAAAACGGGTATGTCAGTAACTCAAAGACGCCAAAAGGAACCTGTATAAAAGAATCGGGTGGCCTTCGTACTCATGATGTACTGCGCAGAACCGATGGTGGTAATGGTCAACAGAGCAGCCGCGACACTTCGGTTCTTGAGTAGCCGTGGAGGGACTGTTGCCGTCTTGGGAAGGAATATCTGGACAGCCACAAAGGCAATGAACAAGACACCCGTCAAGACGAGTAGCACAATAATCACTTTGTCGCTCCACTGAAGCCAAGTTAGAAAAGGGACAGAAAGGGGAGACACGGCCCACGACGAGGAGGCACCGAGTGAGAAGAGAAGCCTACCTCGTATTGCTGGCCACCCCATTGGAGCGCTACCAAAAGACATGTTACTGTCGGGATGAGGAGCGCAGTGCCGAGAAGATCGAGACTCAAAATCTTTTCCTTCAAAGGGAGAGCGGCGGCGGGACTCTTGTTGGGGACGCGGAAGAAGAACATAATGGCAACCATGGACACGCCGCCAAAGGGAAGATTGATGTAGAAACACCACCTCCATGACACGTTTGACGCGAAAGCACCGCCAATCAAGGGACCAATGATGGTGGCGATACCCATGACGGCGCCCATCGTGCCTTGTGCCTGGGGTCGCTTCGCAAGGGGGATTGTGTGGACAATGGTGACGATCTAGTAGGGGAAGGCATAGGGCCCAAGTTGGGCCGCGCATCGGTAAGCTGCTGCAGTCACGGAAAGAAACAGAGACGCCGTGGGCTTACAGTTCCGGCAAAGATGCCTGCGGAGCCCACGCCGGCAAAGGCTCTCCCAACAATGAAAGATTGCGAGTTGGGAGCGGCTCCGCAAAGTGCAGAGGAAGCCTCGAAGATGACCAGACTGGTGAGGAGGACAATCTTGGCAGGGTACAGCGCGTACAGCTTTCCAAACAAGAGCTGGAAGGCGCAGCATGTCAACAGGTAGACACTCCCGTACCAACCGACATCGTTGAGCGAGTTGAAGTCATTGGTTATAGGCGGAATAGCCTGGTGGAAAGGACAAACGATGAGAGAGGAAAAGGAAAATCAGCAAACTGCGCGGTTATTGGGAGAGACCGGTGCGAATGTCTTCATACCGGGGCAATGACTGTCCTGTCGACAGTGACGAGAAACATGGACAAGAAGACGGAGCCCAGCAAGAGGAAATTCTGAAGGGGCGAGGCCGCATTCTCAACGTCGGCGGGCTTGCCTGGGCCACCAGGGCCACCAGGGCCGGCTGGACCAGCTTGATGGGCACCTTTGACGGATTCGTCGACGACTTTGCCCTCTTTCTCGCCTCCTACCGTCTCCGCAGGAGCAGCCGGTTTGGAGGCCAAGGGGCTGGCTGGGCGCGACATTATGGCTCAAGGAAGCTTGCGTGGGAAGCCACGAGAGGCGGGAAAAAAGATTAATAAATACGAAAATCGGCAGACGGAAAGGAATGTAAGGAATGAAATGGCAGGAGCCAGTCAGAATGGGCGTTCAAGAGAATAATCTTTTCACTGGAGCAAGGAAGGGGAAGGGAAAGCGAAAGCGAAAGGGAAAGGAGGAAGGGGGAATGAATGGCCAGGGGACCTGCGAATGACCATGTTTGTGGCCATTATTTATTTCTGTCTTCCAAAGAGCCAGCAACAATCGTACAAGGTACCTAGTGAAAGATGAATAAAGTGATGTGCGCGCGGATTGCGGGCGTGCATGTGCGTGTGCCTACAATACGTAGGTATTCTTCTTGTCGTATACGTCGGGGCTTATGGAACTTACGGGGTATATGTGCCTTGTAGGTCCCCGGCATACTTGTGGCACAAGCTCCGCATCTACCGACCCAATCCCTTCAACCTTTCGAAGCTCCCGTAATTCCCACCGCCCATCTCTTCTCGCCTTCATTTGAGTCGGCGCAATGTCCGAAAAACTGGCGCAGTACTCTGTAGGTGCCCTCACGACACTGCCTCCTCTGGCGCATCTAGCTGTCTTGCTGATTGACCCGATGGTGCATTTACCAAGTGTGATACCTGCCGCACTCGCAAGGTACGCCTGTACTTCACTGAAGAAGAGGAAGAAGAAGAGGAAGAAGCAGAAACACAAATACGCACCACAGGAGAGAGAAGAAAACTGAGGAAAAAAAAGTAGTGCGAAACCACGCTTGCCATGACCTCTAACATGCTATTCTACAGGTTGGATGCTCACGAAATCTCGCCGGATGTCAACGCTGTGTCGCTGATGGGATTGGCTGCCTCTATTCGCGCTCAGGCGTGATCCGTCGAGACAGGACCAAGAGAAAAAGCAATCACCGCAGCTTGAAAGGCGTCGCCTCACCCACACATGGCCCAAGTCGCGCATCGGACTCGCCTGCTGCAGCACGTCTTGACAATTATCGTGACGGCTCCACGTCTGATCGGCTCCAAGGGCTTATTCCGGGCAGAAGTACCGAGTTCGTCAAGGCTATTGCGGCTCTCTTGGAAGAATATCATGCAGCATGGCAAGGCTCGGCGGCTTTCGACGACCTGAGCCAAGGCGCCGTGTCTACCTTCTTTGTGTTTGGCAGGAGCCAGACTCGTTTGTGGCTGGACGGTGAGTTCTACACGAACCTTTTTGCCGGAGGAAAAGGAGGAATAAGAAAAGAGAGGAAATATGAAACGCAGACCGCCGCACCTATCCCTCGAGTTTCTGTCCATCTCCATTTTCCCCCCTTCTCTCAATACTTGCTTGGTGCTGATGAAAGTCTCCAACATTTTCAGAATTTGCCCATGTTCTCAAGACGGAAAAACTGTTGCTCACATCTGTGCCTCCGGATGTAAGGGATGATTTAGCCTCGTCACGGCCGGATCAGGTCCAGGACCGATCCTGGCTGGTCATGTTCTACAGCATAGCGCTCAATGCTGAGTTTTCCAAGGACGACACACCGGCAAATGAGTCGACCAAGTCGAAGCTGAGAAAGAATCTTTGGCTGGCCTTCAACGACGTGAGAGTGCTCCTCGAACCAGCGCCATCCAGCATTCAAGCACTGGTCATCCTTATCTACTACGCCGAACACTTCATGACGCCCTCCGTCTGCTGGTCACTGATCAACAAAGCGTGTACTATGCTGCAGGCATTGGGATTCACGCAATGGCGCCTCAATTCCACCCCCAGCGACCTGCGTACCAATCTTTTCTGGCGGTTGAGGATGATGGACAGCCAATTGGCTCTGATTCTGTGCAGGGTGCCGACGTTTTGTCGCGAAATGGAGGACAAGCTGCCCATGCCTTCGCTCGACAAACTTGTGCATTCCAACCAGGGCCATCCATCTGATGGAGCCTCTGCTCTATTCGAGGCGCATTACATCAGTCAGATGCATCATCTGTCTCGCATTATGAATGACATGTGGCACATCCTTTACGGTCGATATACCGAGAAGAAGGAGCAAATCAAGGAGAGCCTCGGGCTTTGGCATCAGCAGGCAACTGAGGTAATGATGGTGTCATGTTTGACTGCTTCCCGACCTTGAGGCTGATCTCGCCCTTCAGGTCCTCGAGGCCGCTGCTCTTGTGGCAAAGCCTCTTCTCAATCCGAGCGATGCTGCAGCGGTCAGCTTCGGTTTGAAGATGGTCCGCTTCCATTACCTGTCCCTCCTGGTCCTGTTCACGGTGTCCAGCAGACAAATGCGATCACAATCCACCGATTCATCTCAGGAACTGCTCAACTTGCTACCGAGTCTCGGGGACATGATGCTGAACAACACAGGGCCGTACGCATGTCTTCTGTGGCATTGCCTGCATTGCCCTGCGACTGCTTTCGGCCTCCTGTGGGGCGAAATCGTGACCAAGACGAGTCCCAACCTGGAGCAGAGCAGACAGTCATTACAAGCCCTTGAGCATCTGCCGCTATTTTTGGCGAGATTGAAAACACGAAACCCGCTTGCAGTCCGATTGCAGAGCGTCATGGCGAGAATGATGGAGCACGCGAGATTGACTCTCGATTCTCAGGGTAAATGAGGTCTTTTGCACTTATTACATCAAAACAGGAAAACGAAATAGGACTGACAGGATCATCGCTCCAGAAGCGGCAAGTCGACTTGCCCCGGCGGCAGATACTAGAGCCCAGGACATGGGCTTGGAGCAGCAGGCTCATTCATCGACAGCCCTCTCGCTTCCCGACTCCTCGAAGACGGACGCCGATTTTCTGAGCAGTCAAACATTCAGCGACCAGCTGGCGGACGTGACAGCCTTCTTCTCCGAACCTTACCTCGACGCCGCATTTGACTGGTTCGCCTGGGACAATCAGGACCTTGAGCCCCGGAATGATGGCTCAGGGGCTCAAGGCAGCGCAACTGGGCGAGATGATTTGTGACGAATATTCACACCTCACAGCCAATATCAGGCAAAGGCAAGAAGCGCGCCAACCCAACCTTTTCTGTGGTAATGAGTCAGTTCTACTCGATCTCTTTGGTAGTTGGTTCCGGGCTTTTTTCCAGACTCCGTCAGAGACGGCAGCGGCTAGGCTGGCCACGCTGGCGTCCTGCTGCTCCTGGTACTACTACTATTACTACTACTGCTACTGCTCGCGAAGGCGGCTAATCTCTTTAATAGTCATATTCCATTCTGTTTTCCCCGAGCCGGAGCCCAGGCAATTATTAAGGAAGAATAGACTATAAATTGCCTTCTTCAATCATTGTTTCTTGTTTCGGGCTGCACGAAGGTCTATGATTAGAAGAGGGAGACCTTAGCGGTTATTCTTTGACCTGTGTCGGCTCTAGAAAGGGCAAAAATCTAGAAGATCCTCGAGACCCTGGGAAATGCTCGAGATTAAGGGAAGTCTCTGCATCTATTAGGATTCTTAGTATATCCAGGCATCTACAGGGATTCTTAGCATATCGAGATATTTACACAACCTTCCTGAATACTCCAGATAACTTGCTACAGCCTAGAAAGTGGGGCTTCAAGCACACCATCTCCTCGGAGACCGGCGCCCACCAGGGGCTTGGTCAACTCGATCCATCACTTTGCCCGCACCCCTAGCTGCCCGAATCCAATACCTGTCACCAGCGGAACGACCATGCTAGCGCCTTTTCCCCTTTCCTCCTCGGGCACATCCCGGACCCTATGGCCAAGAATGGGGGTCCAATGCGACAGGCAGCGAGATATGTGCCCCGGAGCCACTACAGTCAGTAGTCCGTGAACTCGGCAAACTCGTCCACAATGGACAAAGGGGCGCAGATCACGACCTGCCGTTACTCTTTCCGCCCCCCCCGGCCCACCCATCTATCTTCAGCCGCATGTAGTAAGCCATGCTCGAGGATTGTTATGACGTGAGATCTTATTCAATTGCCGCTGCTGCCGCCCTGGGTCTGTCCAGCATCGAGAGCTGAGATGGTCAAAAGGGGGAGTCAAATCTCACCGTGCCTGAGCGCCGATATAATGGAAATGTATGCTCTTGAGCGCCGCTCGACACATGGTTCTCTCTTTGTTTGCGAGCCTGGTCATCCGCGCATTCATCAAAGGTCGGATCAAAGATGATGTTGAGCGCGGAGTCTCTTCTCCTTGCAGCAGCATTGGGACTGCCACAGGCTTTTGCTGGCTCTCTGCCCATACAGCTCGAAGTTCGAGGCACCTTGGACACTCGGTTAGCCAACGTTCACGTATCATACTCGCGAGACATCTCCGGGCCAATCACTTACACGTACGGATCTTGTGAGGCCGAGTCTCGGCACGACCACCACTTTGAGATCGCTTCAGTCGAGCTGGGATCGCCTCAGTCCCGCCTCGTTTGGCTCATTTCCGATGACGCTCCAAATAGCGGATGCCTTTCAGCATGGGACCGACGAGGAGCTCTGGTCGGCTGTAGCGAGTCGCAGAACCTCGGACGAGCCATCCGGAGACGAGACATCGGTGAGATGTTGCGTATCAAAAAAGATGTCGGCATTCCATATGGTCTAACGCAACTGCATTTGTCACAGATCCCATTCCCATGACAAGAGAGAACGGCTTCGATGCGCTAGGCCAATGGTTCGACGGTGTCAAGTTTTTGAAACAGAAAGAGCCTGGTGCCGTGGATGTCGATGAAGCAAAGAGCAAGAGGATTGGCATTGTGGGTGCCGGTCTTTCCGGCCTTCAGACGTACCTGATTCTGCACCAAGCAGGTTTGAAGAATGTCGAAATTCTCGAAGCCAGCAATCGCCTCGGCGGGCGAGTTCACACACAGTACTTGACTGGCGGGCCGGAAGATTACTCTTACCAGGAGCTAGGGGCCATGCGACTCCCCGTTGACTATGTCGATCCCGAAAGCGGCCGAAAGTACAACATCTCGGACACGCAGCTCATTTACTCCCTGATCGACGAAATGAACAAGATCAACAAAAACAACCCCGACGCGCAAATTGAGGTGATTGAGTGGCTCGAAGACAGCGACAATGGGCTCCAGTACTTTGATGGCATCCGCACAAAATCTGGCCTCCCTCCAACCGTCAAGCAAGTCCAGCAAGACCCTGACCTCTCACCCGCTTTCGAGTATGACGCCGAGACAAATGCCACGAATCAAAAACTTCAGGATGCTCTGCCTGGCGACGCATTCATGCTTGAAATGGCCAAGAGCATGTATAAAGCGCACCGGGAGTGGAACGACAATGGCCTCGACGGCAAGCAAGGCGACCGTTGGTCCGAGTTTGCCTACATCTCCCAATATCTCAACGGCAGCCTCAACAGCACCGACATTCTGGATATCCAGCAGGATCCCCAGGGAAGCTTCTGGGAATACCTCTACGACCTTTTGTATGAAAGTGCCGATTCTTGGGCCACCGTCGACGGCGGGCTCAGTCGCATCCCGCAGGCTTTTCAGTCTCTGGTGCGGGATAAGGTCCGCTTCAACACGCGCATTGAGCGCGTCGAGTACGACGATGATAACGGAGAGGTGACGCTGCAGTGGAAGAAGAGCTTCAAAGACGCCACCTTCCAAAACAAGACGTTTGACTACGCCATCATTTCCGCCCCCTTTAGCGTGGTCCGGCAGTGGCGTCTGCCTGACATAGACATCACCATGAAGAATGCCATCAAGAATCTCATCTACGATCAGAATTGCAAGGTGGCGCTCGAGTACTCGGAGCGGTTCTGGGAGAAGATGCCGAACCCAATCTACGGCAGTTGCAGCACGACGACGGACATTCCTGGCATTGGCATGGTTTGCTACCCGTCGTACAACATCAACTCGACGGGACCGGCGACCATCCTGGGCACGTACATTGACGCGTCGTCAAGCCATGAGATTTCGCGGATGATGACCATGTCGGACGAGGAGCACGCGCAGTACGTCCTGGATGCCATATGCGAGATTCACGGCGAGTACACGAGGAAGCTATACACGGGCAAGTATGCAAGGAAATGCTGGGCTCTGGATCCTTCCAGCGCGGGGGCTTTTGCGAATCCCTCGGCTGGTCAGCACGAGCTGTACATGCCGCAGTACCTCAAGACACACAAAAACGTGAGTGGGTTGGCGTTCTCCTGCAGAGGGCGTGCTCGAACATGTGCATTTCGAAAGATCGGTGGAGTTGTATAGCACATGCCCCGAGGCTTGCACGTATTCTGCGTTGGATCTCCGTGCTGAAAATGTTACAAGAATGATACCATGTCACCATGTCACCAGGCTAATTTTGGATTGGGCCCAGATGATCTTTATCGGTGAGCACACCTCTTATACGCACGGCTGGATCTCCTCGGCTCTAGATTCTGGCATCCGAGGAGCAGTGCAGATATTACTTGGTAAGATTTACTCTTCAACCTACTTCTCTTTCCTCAACTACGGGCGTCACGACTGACATGGATCGCAGAACTTGGTCTCGTCGATGAGGCAAAGCATGTTGTCAAGAAATGGATGGTACCATGGATCAAAATTTAATTTGTACACACTGCCTTGATTGGTAAAAGTCCTGGCTGAAGTATGCGATATGGCTTTAAATTAATTTGGGGTTTGAGGGTGTTGCGGGCACAGGCCAACTGGCCCTTTATTGTGGATCAGCCTCACATATCAGGCATCCATAGAGCATCGTTTGTTGTGCCCTGCCCTTTTGGGCACGCCTCGCGCACAGCCCTAGATAGTTGAACAATCAACATCTTCATGCCTCCATAGAGGGCACCCACCCGCCTATGTATCTAACTCTCTGGATTATTCCTTTCATCTGTTGCCATGTCAATTATCACTTCTTTTCTCTTGTGAGTGTCGAAGTGACATGGTTCTTCATTGCTGATGATCTTGGGATTGCGGCCTTATAGGAAGCTTCAAGATGCTTGAAACGGCTTCGAATCGTAACTCTGAGTCCTCGAGCAGATCTGGCTCTGGATTCCCAAGCAAACCTCACTCTGAATTACGAAGCAGTCTTGATAGTCGTTTCCATCTCCATCGCACTGCGCAGTCAACATCGCCGCACCAAGCGACGCGATGGAGTTCCTCGTCCTCGTGTATACCCAAAGACTCTGGATGAATCATCAGTGGCCAATAAAGTGACTTGCAAGTTTCCAGCTCGAGATAAAGAGTCGAGCCTATGCGATACCATTGATAGTTGGCGTTGCATACGGAACACGTGTGAGAGTGGTGGTGTTGGAACCAGTCCGGCAGGAAATAGCCAGTTCTGCCCGAGTTTTCCGTGGCGTGGCATCGGCAGCAAAGGTAACTAGACTTGCGGCCGCGGTGCGTCGAGCGGTGCGTCGAGCCGTCCGTAGACTGCGGAGGGCCAAAGCAGGCACAGTCATTGGGGCTGAATGGCAGAAGCAGCTGCCCGTCGTCAATTGTTACATGCGGGCACAGCATCTTCTCCAGCACGTGTGCGTTCCTTTGAAGCTGTTCTTGTAACCACGTCCGGGTGACAGGAGATCCGGAAAGCGGGAACTTGAACACCGTTTGACAGCTCAACCAAGGCATGCGCGAATCCTTGCGTCTGAGACGAGTCAGATAGGGCGTGCAATTGTTGATGGGGACTGGGTTTGACTTTGTCTTGGGCCGGGAGAAGGCAAATCGGGTGGGGATATGATCCTGGTGTTGACAAAGTGCATGATGTATCAACCATTTTCCCTCCATTGACCAAGGAAGGTCTTCCAACCCGATGGATTGATGAGCGCACACACGAAGTTTTCCTTCGGCTAGGCAACAAACACGCGAAGCCGGCGGGACGTCTCTCTGTCGCCATGAGAAGAAGGCACGCTGATGGTGCTTAAGACAAAAGGAACACCAGAGGGCTTGTTTGAGTCCCCGCATAACCCTGTCGTATCTCCCGTCGTGACGGAATTGGCGGCAGGCATTGCATAATCGGTCCCGATTCAAAAGGCGGACAACCTCCTTATGCATAGAATCTTGTCTATCCTGCTTTTCATAGGGGAAATAAACCCTTCTCCACCAAAGCTTCCACCATCTTGGTCGAAACCACGGAGTTACATAATACCACCAGTAAGTAAGTAACGGGCCAAGGAGTGTGCGGTCCCACGCAAGTCTGTGGATTAAAGCACATGAGCGTAGGGCCATAGCCTTCGAGACAGGGTCTAGGTTGCCGAGGATTTGTATGAGCAGTTCGTCTGGTAGTTGGTAGAGTGCGCAATGCTCAAGATTAGCCTGCTTGGCCGAAACCCAATAAGGCTCGTACTGCCCTGAGTCATAGGTAGGGTATGACCATGTAAGCCAATCCTTGACCCAAAGCCACCACGATCGCGAGTAGCCAGACATGGCATGGAGCTCCAGTCGGACTTATCGTGTGTTGTCGAAGCCTTTGTGTGAATTTTGAGTGTCGTTGTTGTTGTTGCGCCCGATGATGCGCCCGAGTAGCAGGATGCAGCTGAGGCAGACGGGCAAATTTGACGAAGGCGATGAAATTCGAAAAGATGGTGAAGAAAAGACGGCAGCGTTCGGAAATGCTGAAAGATGGCCAAGGAAAAGTTAATCTAGTGGCAATACTTTGAATCGCTACATGTGTGACGAGACTGGCCAGGTGACACGCAGGACACCGAGAAGGTTTATGCCGAATGATAAGGTTTGAATGATGAGGTCACCTTAGGTAACCGTAGATGTATCAACAGGGGTTAGCCCTAGGTTAGTACGAGCTAGGGTATACCATCAAGTACAAGACACTTTCGTCAAAACTGTCCGACTGTCGGCCAATCACACGATTGTCAGCCCATCAAGCCCATCAAGAACCACATAGCGTCATCCATCACTTCCGGCACAATGCGGACAATCTGTGCGCTCCATGCAATGAGTCTCAACGACTAAGCGAGACCAGCCACTGCGAGAAGGGCCCCAGGCATAGCGATCACAAGAACCAAGAAGTCCTGCAACGTTGCCTCATGCCTCCCGTTTCTTGCCCAATACTCCGATCTTGGATTAAACACCGGGCCGGCCGTTTCCCAGTAGAACTTGGACAACACCAGCAGATGACACCACATGGTTACAAGAAATTCTCGTATGGCTCCTACAAGGTCGCTTCGTCTGTCAACTTTTATTCTTGCTTCGCTCTGTCCTCGTGAGTCTTCGTCGTCATGTGAAGAACCTGACCAGCCAGGGCCAGGGGTTGCGCGTCGTCTGACGGTCGGCATCGGGAAGGCTCCTGGCAGCGGCATTTGTGAATGCACCAAGTCGTCAGCAGCTTGCCAGGCATCTTCGCCAGTTGGCAGTGCTTCTCGTACTTCGGCAGGCAGAAATGACGAAGGAGACTGAAGTATAGACTCCCCTGCCATTGAACATTCGCCTGCTGGGCTGCATCGAGAGACAGTCTGGCTTTGGACGTGGATTGGAGTGCTGTTGGCCTTTTCCTGTTCCTCCATTGTCTTCCTAGGGGGTCCCAAAGTCGCCTCTGACATGTTGGTTGCCATCTTTTGGGTTAATTGAAGCGTCAACTCCGTCCCCCAATCGTCGGACATGACTGGAATGGCCTCGATCTGCGTTATTGGCTCAAAGTTCCCGGGGGTGGATGTCGATACCATGTTTGACATCATGATTTGGTCTTTGTGATGACCTCGAAGACTCCTCCTTGTCGGCATCCATTGACTCCAGTTGTGCATGACCTTGTCCCTGGACCCTAAGATCTGCGTCTGTTGTCTCTCATGACAAGAAACATCGTTTGTTTGACGCGCAACTCCCATGCGATTGTGGCCCGCATCTGATGAAGTCTGTTTCGCTTCTGGTGCGAAAGTGTTGACTGTTTCCTCCGGCTCCCCCTTCTGGTCTCGATACGCCGACGGAAGAGCATTTCGCGGTCTATTCGGAGTGCAAGTCGAAGCGTTTGCATGGATTCTGTGCCGACCGAATTGCCTGGGCGTATTGAGGCCCTCAAAACTAATGCCATTGTCAAACAGCTCCAAAGCGGACGGCCCTATCTCTGCACGGTTCGCGAGGCTTCGCTGATGCGATGTGCAGCTTTTCGACTTTCCCTCTAGTTCTTCGTTGTGATCTTCTATCAGCTCATCATCTTCAGGAGCCAACCTCCATTGTCTCGTCATATCCATGCTACTGTCCGATTCGAGGAGACCAACGTCTTTCTTGGCAGATGACCGATCTTGAGGTAAATCCATTGCCATATTCCATCCAGTGATGCAATCAGGTTCCGCCGTCATGCGTCTGTGACCGATTCGACGCTCACGCAATCGGCTGACTGGTATTCGGGAATCGTAATGTTGGAGGTCCTGTTGCTCCCAGAAGCCTCGACGACGCAGCGTGCCACTACGCTCTGGTCGATGGGTCGGGAGAATCTGCTTGACCCAAGAGCCGAGTGAAGAAGATCTGTCGGCGTCGTTGGATGATGGTATGCCTTGGTTGTCCCGGCCTGGCTCCGCGTCAGATGGTTTGACTGACGTTGTTAAGGGCGCGGATATCTTTGGCGGCAGAAATGGCGACATGGTCTTGTTACTACCTACCCAGGGTGTCCAAGGCGTGGACGAAAGGGAATTTTGCAGGTGTTGGGGGATTCTGCAGCTCTTAGGGGATTATGCAGCTGAAAATGATTCTGCAGCTGCGCGAGCAAACAAAGTGTCAGCCGGTATTAACAAGTGATGACAGCTGGCATCCCGGCGCTGGGACTTGACCAGCTACAAACGAGAACAAGCTTTGAAAATACGCAAAGACTCAACAAATAAATACGAAAAAAGGTAATGTACGTAAGAAGATGTTTTCCCCGCATGGTACAAGCGGCAGGCAATCGTAAAGAGACGCCAATAGACGTGTTGTGTATTCAAAAATTTCGAGAAGGAACGGGCATGGGTGAGATTCTTTAGGAAAGGTAGGAACTGGTTACACAGCGGGAGTGATTCGAAACACAGCTGCATTCACTGCTGCCAAAGGCTTGATCTCAACAAACTCATGGAGAATGCTCGCCTGCGTGAATCGCCTTCGCGGCGGCGTCGTCACCATACAAAAGAAGCGTGCCGCTTTATCGCCATGAAAACAGTGCATCTCGTCTTAATTAAACTAACTTCACACCATTATGCTGCGGTACAAATTCCACGGCACGCTCGCCTTTGTAACCGCAACGTGAACGTCCCAGACCAGGGAAAACATGTAAACGCCGTGAAAATGCATCTTGATCTAGTCCTTTGCCTAATGCGCCGCCGGACCGAAAAACTGTTCGAGACCTATGTCCTCCGTAGTTTTGGAAATCTCTCGGACGCCGAGTGCTTGCCCATGTTTGCAAACGGATGGGGAGAACTCGTCATGTTCGTGCCAGTAAATCGCCTTGAATCACTTGGTTTCGTCGGACTGCTTGGCGGCTGGTAACTTCTCTGCTCATACGCTGCCATCTCCCTAGAGTTGCGAGGCGATGCATGACCACTGAGACCGATGTCGTTCATGCTGACTTGTTTCTTCAAAGGCGATCTGTTGTGCGAATAGACTCCCAAATTGCCACCGATCTTGGCAGTCACGCCAGACGGGATTCCAGTGGCGAAGGCGGATGGAGTCGTGGGCGCATATGCCACGGGTGTCGCATTGGTTGGAGTATTCTCCGCCGGAAGACTATGACGAAGACGCGATGATAGCCGGCCACTTAACGCGGGAGAAAACAGCTCAGAACGCCGGCTTTCTGTGCTTGGTGTAAACATGTGCGGACTCATCAAATTGCCGGCAGGACTGTTGAGTCTGGAATCGGAGGGACGCCCGTCAGCATCAGCATGAGGATTTCCGCTCGAAATGAAAGCTCTCTTGACGAGCGTGGTCGGCGTGCCGACTTGCACGAACTCTCTTGAAATGGCGGGCTGGTCCTCAGCTATTTGAGTACCGACATCCCTGACCATTGGGTGTATTCGAGGCTGCACAAATTTGCTGTCATATTCGTGGAAAACTTCCTTCTGAATGATGGCGTTGTCGGCGGCCTGCTGAGAGTATCTCGACGACAGAAGGACCATCTGAACCGACAAGACGACTTGCATGATCAGCGTGTTAAATATCGTGACGCTCGGACGCGGATCTAAGGGGGCCAGCGGCAAAGAGATGAGGTATATCAAGACATGACCGGGGCTAAAGAGGCAAAGTAGCCGAATGCATCCAGGGAGAGGGTCCCAGACAGAAAGCTCCCACACGTCACGATGCTTCTCAGGATGCGCGCGTGACTCGGCCGAATCGGGAGAAACCATGTCCGCAATCAATCGTAACGGAGAAGAGGTCATTGGGGAGGACTCGACCCGGACGCGTCTTGCAGACGGTGTGCTTGGCTGAACTTCGATGTCGGCTCCAAAAAGTCGATAATTTCTCGTTCGCGCCACTGTGTAGACGGCATTCGCTGCCGACAAGGCAATCAAGGCCCAGGAGAGCGGATATAACTGCCAAGGAATTGCATGAGAAGGTTGATAAAAAAAAACTTCTCGTTCAATAGTGAATCTTGACTTACGAGCATAGCGAGCCAGCTGCTTGAGCTATTGTCGCCAAAAATGTCTTCGCTTGTCTGCTTGGAACCCGAATTTGCTCTGACGATAAGAAAGAGGAAGTTGATTCCCAACCCAAATTGTGTCCCCAGGAGACCCGAGTCCCAGTCTCTCGTTTCAATCTCTTCCGAAAGCCATAGTAGAAAGTCCATGGGATTCAAGGTCGACGTCATGCGGTCCCAAAGGGGGCGTTTTCGCACGATTCGAGGCATACTGGCGAAAATGTCTGGATACCAACGCTGCCGACAAGCAACCCTCTATGTGGCGAAGTGACGCAGGACTGGTTTGTCAGGTCTCAACAAGACGTCAACTGCGTCTCTTCAATGGGATCGGGGGGAAACAAAGGCGTGATGTGCCGCAAGGGCCCTTTGTCGAGCGCGTGGGATGAGCCGCGATCGTCAGAGTGTTTACCAGGCAGCGACAGGAGCTTTGCTAGTCCACTACCTGCCTAGTGCACCACCTGGCAGGTTACGGCGGTCACCGCCTGCCCCCCCCGGTGACCATCCGCAGTGGAACTGCCCGCCTCCAATTTCCTCTCCTTAGCACTCGCCCCCTCCTCGGATCCGAAAGTACAGTCGCCAGGCCGCAATCAGACACTCAAAATGGCCAGCCAAGCGGACTTCAAGAACAGAGAGTTCCTCGCAGTCATCGGAGACGAGGCAAGCCGACCCGCGAGAATGCGATCCCAGGCTGGATGGAATGCGATTGGCGTGGTCGCATGCTGACGTGCGTAGGACTCCGTGACGGGCCTGCTCTTGGCTGGCATTGGCGTAAGTTTACCGAGACCGGCCGACCGATCGAGTGAAATGGCATGGCCATTGAGCGAATACTCAACTCTGAATAGCACGTCACGGCCGGCGCAGATGCGCAGAAGAATTTTCTGGTGGTTGACAACAAGACGGACACTGCAGCCATTGAGTCCGTCTTTGACCAGTTCACTCAGCAGCGCAAGGATATTGGCATTGTCTTGATAAATCAGCATGTCAGTGAGATTCCAAAGAGCGCAAATAACTAGTCTCAGTGAGGGTCTTTTCTAATCTCTTGGCCTAGATTGCGGAGAGGATACGACACAGGATCGACACCTATACCGCGGCTTTCCCAACTGTGCTCGAGATTCCCAGCAAGGACCATCCATATGATCCCGAGAAAGATAGCGTTCTACGACGAGTCCGACGTCTCTTTGGGGAGTGATTGGGGGCATAGGACGGAGGGAACTGGTGGAGAAGGCAACAAGCTCATGGGCTGGTCATTTACGGTGTTTACGCATGTGTACGCACAGCAGGAAACAAGGGTTTTTTTTTCTTGACATGTAAATATAACGGCTTCATTGAATGCCACATGTCAGACGATTGTAGAGGAAGCAATAGCCATGGAAACATGACGTTTCCAAACAAGGAAACAATTAATGCGTATCGCCAAAGTATGTGACGGTGCAGCTCAACGGGCCATAGTGAGTGTAGACACGTAATGCCCCGGTTGTCCGGGCCCCCAATCGTGCGGCCAAAAACACATATTCAAATATAATAAGTACTTGGTAAAGGTAGATATATACAGGATATTATAAATATCTAGTACCCTCCTGGGCATGAGGTTAAAAGGCTTTACATTGACAGACCACATCTCAAAACACATCACGTCAAATTCTAAATGGTTTGCATTGACAGGTTGTGATTGTGACAGGTGCTTGCAATTGCAGACGATGCCAAGGCGTGTGAGTGCAGGTCTTGTGTTGGCTGTTGGCTTGCGACCGTGGAAGAG
>JMQE01001482.1:0-19050 GCA_000731825.1 Hypocrella siamensis | reverse complement strand
GGGGGGGCGAGGGCGGTATGATGCTTACAAGGCGTATTGCACGACACCCTTGGTGCCTTCTTCGCTGGGCAGAGGCACTTCCTTGCGCGGTTTGGCAAGAGATGATCCGGCGCCGTAAGGGGCCAAGGACGAAGCATCTCGGCGAGAGGGGGTTGAGAATGTCGCTGATGCTGCTGCGGCGCGCAACGGAATGAGAGCCGTCGTTGGCTTGACTATTTACGCGAGGGTGGACGATCAGTCACAGGGTCAGTCTTCCCTTCCTTTCCTTTTTCTTCTTTCTTGATATCAAAAATGGGCTTTGAGCTGCACTTTCGAGCTTCTCGTCAGAGGGAGCAGTAAGGCGCAGGATTACCTCGAAGAGCCAACCGAGCCGCAGGTCGCAGTGAGGTCATTGTTCAATCGTCTGTCAATGCCGGCAAGTGAAGTCCGTAACGAGTCTGGATGCGTTGAGGGAGAGGGAGGTGGGAAAAGAGGAGGGGTGGCGATGGCGATGGCGATGGCGATGGCGATGGCGATGGGAATGGCGACTCAGGCCTACCTTGAGGAATCGATGATGAGGTTGAGCTAAGCGGATTTGCCGCTCTACTCAGAATTAGCCAGACGCTGATTGGTCTGGCCGCTGGTGACGGATGGGGGCTAGGCTTCGCCGACCGAGGCGCCAGAACTAACTACCCTGTATCAGCGATTTTGCTTCGCAATGACGCGTCGGACTTGGTAGTCGAGGAGTAATGAACAAAGGTTTCATTCCCAATAATAAATAGGTGGCTAGTTACTGAATAGATACATACAGCAATTGTAGGTAGGTGAGCAGCTGGGTAGACAGCTAGATAAGCAGGCAGGCAGAGAGCAAAGTTTCAGATCTTGCTTGTGTGAATTTTCTGCCATTGGGTTCATCCGTGGTCCCGACTGCGGGTTGTCCGTCTAATCGGTAAATTTTTTTTTGAGACCGGTGGATTGTCCGAGAAAGGAATTAGTACAGTAGATTGAGACCCATTGATCAACGCGAGACTCTGGAGCATTCGACACCACATGTAGTGTGAGATTGATTCCCTCCATCATTACCTGTCTTGGCAAATCGACAGGCAGCTCTGTGTTCTCCTGCAGACCAGCGCGGCACAAAGCGTCACACCAGAGCAGTGGTGGTGTCACAGGGTCGAGCAACACGACGCACGAGTTCTTTATTCTTTCTTTTTTTTTTTCCCCGGCAGACGACAACACGCTGACGTGGACTATTTAGTGTTGGTACATATTCTTTGGTAGGGAGTGGAACTCGAACAGTTCAGAGAGAGATTCTTACGAACGCACAGAAGCATGCAGAGTAGTTTAAGAAAAGGATCTGGTATATAATATGATATACGTAGGGAGACGAAGTATCTTATGCGGGAGATTCCGTCGTTGTGCAGGCAGCATTTTACCAATATCTGCACATGTTATACGCGGGGGGGGATGGTGGCCCCCAATGTGCCTGCTGAGCCGACAGAACCTAGACGGACTCTTTGTGCTGAGCTTGGTTAGGGGACACCTGCCGTCGTGATGGAGTAGGTTGTAACAGTAGACCATGGCCCCCCCGCCCCCCTTCTTCGGCCAGTTTGCCCCGCCACTAGCTTGCCGAAGCGTTCCACAGTGAGCGGCGGTGGCGCTATCGATTCGTTAGTGAGGAACGCGAAGAATAGTTGAAACAGGGTTCGACCACGTCAAGCGCGCTTGGACCTGGACGTGGACCTGGACGTGGACCTGGACTTGGACCTGGACTTGGGACGGCCAACCCGGGCTGAAGACAGTTGGCTTGGACACAGGATCTGCCATGCATGATCCTGGGTACGGAATACACCTACCTGCCTCGCTCTCTGGGCGGGGGAGGATGGACCGCCTCCGTGCTCCAGGTCATGCCTGCCGCTCCTCTTGCCCATCAGCTTGCCCAGTGTCGTGCTCTCTCTGGTCCTGTACCGGAAACGGAGCTCCAAGTCACATCTCTCATTCAGTTCATGCCGTCCTTCCCTTGCGTACAGCTTAAGGTCTCAGCCCTGGGAACCTTTCTCGATCTGCACCGCAGCCGAGCCAAGACCATCGTCGCTGTCAGATCGATAGTCGTCATCTCATTCCTCTCGCTCTCATTCGATTCTACTTTTGCTCTTGCTCTCACTCTCGCTCTCGCCCTCGCCCTCACCCTCACACTCGCTCTCACGGGCGTGACGTCTGCAATCCCAATCTGCCCCCCCCCCTGCCTCTCAATGTGCTAGCCAATCCTTGCATCCTTCCTCACCCTGCTCTCTTTTCCTCTTCCTCTCCTCTCTTCCTCTCCTCTACAAACAGAAATACAACAGGCCTCTATCCGCTCACCGTTGCCGCGCCATGCTGGTCAAGGTCGGGGGCACATCGCATTGCTCTGCGCGGCTGGCCGTCCGCTACATCGTCGTCGCATGTCTCTCACTGGTTCTCCTGACCAACCTGGTCCTCCGTCGCGGAATACGCTTCACCGATCGCCGAGAAGCCCAGCAGATCAGCATTGACAATGCCGCCACCAAACATCATGCCGTCTGGAAACTTATGCGTGATGCAAAGGCCTACCAAGACGCCAAGCTCGCCAAGCAGAGCCATCGACTCGAAACTGCCGCCGCACGCTATCGCGAACGAAGGGGACGGCATCCTCCACCCGGGTTTGATCAATGGTTTCGTGCCGCTCAGGAGGCGGGTGCAATTGTGGTCGAGGACTTCTTTGACAGAATCTACAAGGACCTGACGCCCTTTTGGGCCCTCGATCCTGCCGAGACCAGACGCCGCGCCAACGCGTGGCACCACGTCGTCAGGGTTCGCAAAGGCACCGCCCGAGGCGACGGCGACACGACCGACCTGGTGCCTTGGTTGGAGCTTTGGACCAACCTAGTCGGTGAATTCGCCAAGTTCCTGCCAGATGTGGACATGCCCATCAACTACCTGGACGAATCGAGACTGCTCGTCCCTCACGAGACCATGGCCAAGCTCGTTAACAAGGAAGGCAGGGAGAGGAGAATGGTCGATGTCAGCCAGGTGACGTCTCAGTATCGCGGCCTCGACGAGGAAGACGCGGCCAAGTCAGACCCCTATGAACCAAGCTGGCACGGCCCGGATGAACAGTATTGGGATCTGTTTGTCCAGACATGCGGATCTGATACTCCTGCCTCTGGCGTGAAGCAGGTCAGGGATATGTCAGGACTGCCCACGTTCCCCAGAAATTACACACCGAGCTACGCCTACCAGGGATACGTCCAGAATTTCACTGCGTCCCGGGATCCTTGCTTGCAGCCCCATTTGCGTCAGCTCCATGGAACCTTCATCGAGCCCATCAGTCTCTCCTCCACCCAAGAAATCATACCTCTCTTTGGCGGCTCCAAGCTGCCCACGAACAATGACATTCTCATCCCTGGAGCCATGTATCTTGATCAGGGCGAGTTCTACTCCGGCGGCAACTCGCACGGCTCATCGTGGCGCTGGAAGAAGGATGGCGCAGTTTGGAGAGGAGAGAGTTCCGGCGGCCGTGCCAAGCAGCACAACTGGCATCATTTCCACCGCCAACGCCTCGTCCAAATGCTCAATGGAACCGTGCTGTCCAGAGCCGAAGAGACCGGTGTCCGACCCGAGACATTTGAGCTTCCCTCGCCCGAGCTCTATCCTAGCCTGCGCCGCCGCAGACCCGGACTAGGCCAATGGGTCAAGAGAGTCGCCGACGCCGCTTTTGTGCGAATGTGCTCTCTCACCGAGTGCCCCTTCTATGCCACGACCTATGCCATCGCGGAACACTTGCCGATGAAGAAGCAGTACGAATACAAAATACTCCCAGACGTGGATGGCAACTCCTTCTCGGCACGATTCCGCGGCTTCCTCCGGTCCACTAGTTTGCCTATCAAGGCCACTATCTACGAGGAATGGCACGACGATCGTCTCACGCCTTGGCTTCATTTTGTTCCGTTTGATAACACGTACCAGGACCTCTTGCCCCTGCTCGACATTCTGTCTGACGACGGAGGCCCGGGAGATGCGGCTGCGCGCCTCATGGCCGAGCAAGGCCGAACGTGGTCCGAACAGGTCCTGCGGAGAGAAGATATGCAGCTCTACGTCTGGCGATTGCTGCTCGAGTGGGCACGGGTGTGCGATGACAACCGGCATACGCTGGGCTACGTTGACGACGTGAAGGAGCTTTGAGCCAGGCTGGTTGCCGCCTCTGTGTCCTACTTGTCCGTCGTACCCTTGTTAATATCCACTCACATATCAACAACGAAAGGGCGACATGTTACGACGAAGCGAAATCTGGAACGTTGAGTATTTATCCACCGTCTTGGGCCCTCTTCTCCCTTTTCTTCCCTCCTTTTTTTTTTTTTCTTCGGGGGAGTTTTCCTTGGAAAAGAAATAGGAAGTGTTTTTCCCCCCCCATTCTTTGTTGCGTTGGAACAATCATTGGCTGGGGCGTCTTGCAACAGGATCATGCTTCTCAGGATCCCCTCTTGGTTTTATCTGTTTCCCATGGGGTGTTTGGAGTCATTTGTGCTTTTGCTTTGGAAACGTTTGATGTCTTGACGAGCCAGTAGGAAACGAGAGGCGCGTGGAAAAAATGGCCATGTGTTTGTTGGATAGAGGGAGAGACTTGACGTGGAGCATGATTATAGTCTTTGTGTAGGTAGCGAGGAAGTCGTTGTTCAAATTTAGAAAAATTCCTACTTTTACCATCGTGTCAAAGTCGTTGCCATCGCGGACAGTGTTCTCCATTATCATGATCATTTGTCGTTTACCTGACCTTTTTCTTCTTTCTTTCGAATTCACGCTATATGATGCCATACATAGATGCCATGCTTCAGAATCACCATCATATGTCTGTCCCTTTGAATGCATTATGCTTGACTCCCATTTCATGTTTCGTCGTGAGAAAAAAAAAGGGCTATAATTGTAGATTTGATAAAAGAGGCTTCCTAGGCCCGCCTTTCAAATGTGCCGCAGATCCCTTGTACAGGCTCTGCCATATAAAGGCCTCGCTGAGGAGGAGTTCGATATCCTTCTCGGTCCACGCCTTGGTCGGCAAGCTCTGGAGGAACATCATGATTTCTTGAAAGTCCATCTTGACTAGCTTGTCAGACCATTTGACGAGCAGGGCGGCGCAGACATAGAGATGGAATTCGGAGAATCCTTGTTCTTCGGCCTGGATGAAAGGGAGTCAATGAGCCGCGAGTAAAGGTGTGTATGTGTGTGTGTGTGTGTGTGTTTTTCCTCGGAAGAGGCAATAAGGAGAAAATGAGGGAGCAAGGGAAGGCTTACGAGATAGGTGTCCCACATTCGGATAATGTTGTTGACGCTAATCTCACGCATCAAGAGGCAATTCATCCAGCGGAAACTGAACTGAATGAACTCAACGCCTTCTTGCTCCAAGTGCTTGGACAGTGTGGCGTCGATGCGCGCAGTCAGGTCGCGCAGGGCGCCTACCTGGCGCTGAATGCCGGGCTGCGCGACAATGTAGTGGTCTTGGATGCCGTCGAGGAGCTTCGTCAGACACCAAAACGAGTCGGCTTCGACGGCGTCGAGGACGGACCTGGGAAGCTGGCCCGGGTCCATGCCCGTTTCGATGTTGGGATCGGCAATGTACAGGCCGAGGAAGACTTGGAAAAACGGCGTCACCAGGTCGTTGATGCCCTGGACGTAGCCGCTTGCTGGGTGTCTGACGGCCCAGACGTAGAGTATTCGCTCTAGTGATCGCTGCGTCGCCTCATAGCTGTACAGTTCTATATGCGGATTCGTCCGGGGCACGTCTATGCTGATTTGATGCCAGAGTGCCTCATCCAAGCCCCTGGCTCGACTGGGGGTAGATGCCATGTTGGGCCCCGCCCTTTCGAAGGCTTGTCGCACCCCGTCAGTGTACTCTTTTCGTTTCCTCTCGAGCGTTGCTACTCTTCGTTCGCTATTCGTGGCCAGATACCCCAACAGAAGCTGCCAGGTCATGGCGCGGACTTCCTCCGGCACGCCTGACCAAGACAGAGCGCGAAGCTCCGGTAACGAAACGGACGAGGCCTGGAGCAACTTCTTGAATTTGTTGATCCGTGTAACTCGCGAAGTGACTGAGTCAGCTTCCTTTGATGTGGCGTCGCTGGGGGCGGATGGATAACTGATGAGGTGTAAAGCGTTGGCTGGATCTGAACCAAGAGTCAGCGAGGAAAATAGGCTCGTGTAATGAACCGCGAGCCTCGGCTCCATCCCTGTTTGATCAGAAAGAGCATCCATGGCAATCATACCTCGAAGAATATCCTTGTATTGTGGTCGAAGAATCTTGCCTTCGCTTTTTCGCGGCATTGGATATGACAACGAGGGGCGCTCCACGGCAATATCAGCACTACCTGAATGTCGCCTAGATCCCAGACCGGATGATGCGTCTAATGCTGGTGATGGCGCACCAATGTCAGCCTTGATCTGCGATGCCTTTCTCCTGGACCTTCGCTTCATGTTGGACAAGCTGGGCAGTCCAAAGTCGTCGCCATCATCGTCGTCGTAATCAAGCATTTCATCCTCGTCAGCTTTCCAGTCGTCGTTTGTGTTGGAGAGGAAATTGATGTAGCTCTTGAAGGGGGGCGAGTTGGCGCTGGTCGATCCTCGGGGTGGAGGGGTGGATGCGCTGTTGCGACCTCTGCTCATGGCGGCCGATGAGGGCGGCGTCTTTGGTCGGTTTCCCGAGAGATTCCTGTCACCAGACACGGCGTCAGCATGCGCAGCAGGAATTGGGTGATGGCGAATGACTTGACGAGGGGTGCGAGTCATTCAGAATAATACGCACATGGAGTCGAACTTGAGCATGTCGGCATGCGAATATGAAGCGCCAACAACAAAATTGGAATCGCGGCCGGCCGGCGTCGTCACATTTTTCTTGGATGATGAATCCCTCCTGGCTGGATGTCTCCAGAAAGGCGACATGGACCTGTACAGATGAGGCGTTTTAGTCAATACGGTGAACGGGCTTGTTCCAGTTGCAGAACAGGGTGACATACTCGGAGCGGTCTACGCACAACGGAGTGACAGATGAACAGAGTTAGACAAAATACGACGAAGTCCTGGCGAGTTATGTGGGAGGAATGGGACGGGCGAAGAAGATGGATTACTGGGTGACGCACCGACTTGCACCATTTCTTGCGGCTGTGTGACAGGATATTAGCAGTGTTGGCGAGAGCGACGAGGGAAGAAGGAGGCAAGGGAGCGACGAACCGAAGCTACGGGCTTCTTGCCGCTGCCGGATGACGACCACATATTCAGGTTGGGCCGATGAGGGAGCTGAGCAGTCGCGTCATAGTGCAGAAAGATGCGCAGGCGAGGCCGGTCGAGTCGACAGCCTTCGTGTTGCGCGAGATTGATGCGATCAGGGCGGCGGATCGTGGAAAATGGGGGGGGGGGGTCTGAGGACTAGCAAGACCGACGAGCAAGACCGAACGATCAGACATGACCGTGTCTTTGCTGCTGCTTGTGCCTTGGCGCGCCACTAACGCCGTGAAACCTGCCCAGAACGGCTGCTGGAGGAGCTTGCATGACTAAGCTGGTCTGACCAGGGATCGTGTTTTGCTTCAGACGGGAAGGCACTTCCCATCTTCCCATCGTCTCATCTTCCCAGCTTCCAACCCCGGCTGACACCTTGCCCCTTGGCAACCAATCTTCATCGTAGTTCATCGGGAGAAAAAGGAAAAGAAAAGAAGCAGTAGCAGCAGCAGCTCTTCACTGAGCAGCAGGGTCCTCCAAACGCTGTCGAGGTGCACAGCGGCAACTGCTTCCTGACTCGCGGCCCGCTTCTGCTTCTGCTGTCAGCATGACGGAACCCGAGAACTTTGAGGAAGACCTCTTTGCTGATCTGTATGAAGAGTTGCGCCAATTGCTTATTGAAAACGTACCTTGGCTGACCGAGTCACCTCTAGCTACGATGACAACGACGGACCCAAGTCTGCGCCTGCTCCCGCTCCCGCTCCAGCTCCCGCTCCCGCTCCCGCTCCCGCAGCGGCATCTGCTGTCGAGCCTCGAAAACCCGATGAACAAGCTGCCATGACCCAAGTGAGCGCGCAGACGCTTCAAGGGGAAACCGTTCAGCGTGGCGCAGACGATGATGACGATGATGACGACGTTGACTTCAACCTTGGCGGCCGTGACAGTGGCGTCGCTGCCCCTACGTCCTCTCATGACGTGGAAGCGTCAACACCACCACACGGAACTGTTCACAAGGCCAGCGCTAAAGATGACGGGTAAGTCTCATGGCCTATTTTTTCTCTTCCTCTTTTCTTCCTAAATGCATGTGATTCGGGCGCCTCGCCGATATCATCCATGGCACAACACAACAAACTTGCCGTGGCCCCCTGTTGGGCCGTTGATATTGCTTTGTTACTCGAAGCAAGCAAGTCGAGCATCTCCATGGCCATCCAGGCTCGTCTTGCAGATTGGGATGGGCTGGCTACAGCTGGAAAGGATACATGGAAGGCTCTTGGACCCTGGCTGCTTCGAGTGCGGATGATTTGAGAAGGTATCTGCCGAGCCTTTGCAAGGGAGACGTAGCTCTGGATCTCGAATGCCACATGGAATCGCGAGCCGTGGTGCAGGGTCAAGAAATCTCTACGCGGTAGCAACAAGGGACAGAGTGGAACAATCTTTCAAATCAGACTGAACATCATTCACTTTTTTTTGTGCCCAATCGTCGGAGCAACGAACAAAAGATGAAGAAAACCAGCAAGAACTAGATGATTCGGGACAGGGCCCTGTCTTTTTCTGTCTTGCCTAGGACCCAGCAACCGAAATATTCGAGCTCTCGATGCGAGATTTGCACGACTCTAGAAGCTTTGGCTGTAGCAGCTTGGTTCACAGCGACTAGCGCTCAAAGTTATGGTATGACTAGCACGAGACAGTCAGTATGAGTCAGACAATTGCAGTACCTATGGTATCATATCTGAGAACCAGCCCGATAGCGCAGTCACGCAGAAGAGATACAGAACAGGTTCAGAAGAAAAAAGACAGAATCGACCGAGGAAAATCTGGCACGTCATTTGCTACCCAATTGTGGCTTTGTCATTGTCGTGTTGGCTTTTCTGTTGTCGTGCCTTCGCTGGCTGACGCTCCATCATCATCATCATCATCATTATCGTCATCGTCGTCATCATCATCATCTATCAATCATCATCACCGTCATCACCATCACCACCATCATCGTCATCGTCATAGTCACCAGCGCCACCACCACCTCCACCACTGCAATCATCGGCTCCAGTCTCTGCAGGATCCAAAGCCAAGCGGAACAAGAGCAGAAGAGGGAAGAAACAGCGGCAGCGGCAGAAAAAATTTGATGAAGACAATGATAAAATGGATAATCTGGTCGGGCTCGGCCTTTTCTCTTCCGGATCACTCGCCTTGTCTCCAGGCCTTTGCCCTGTTGCCAGCTTGACTGGCACAGATAATGGGCGACGGGCATTTCGGGAGTAGCAGCACGCGGACTCTCGCTTCAAGTTGCAGTGTTCATGCGTCAAATCAGTCGACTACATGATCCCGACCATGAAGCTGCTTTTGTAACATGTACTTTGGGTGCCACGGAGGCTCCGGAGTCTCGTCTCGGCACGTCACGGCCATCATGACAGCCCTCTGAGGTCTCGTGCCAGCAAGCGATGCCGGGCCAAACAGTGTTTGGCTTGCAGACTAGTGACCTTGGTGCAGACCTGTGCCATGTTTGACTCTTGTGTCACGATAATCAGCTAATCTGGCTCATTAGGAAAATGTTCATTGGCGGCCTTAACTGGGAAACGACAGACGGCAAGTCTCCCCGCTCAACAGCCAATATTCTCTTTTGTCAGCTTACTGACGTCCAAGTCAACAGAATCACTACGAGAGTACTTTGAGCAATTTGGGGAAGTTGTCGAATGCACCGTCATGCGTGACAATAACACGGGTCGATCCCGTGGGTTTGGATTCCTTACGTTCAGCGACGCCAAAACTGTCAACATTGTCATGGTCAAAGAACACTTTTTAGATGGAAAGATTGTCAGTCAGACCAGACAAGGCGCCCTCCTCATGATGACGAGAAGAGACAGCAACTGACACCCCCATGAATGCCCCGTCCAGATTGACCCCAAGCGAGCCATCCCACGAGATGAGCAGGAGAAGACGAGCAAGATTTTTGTTGGCGGCGTCAGCCAGGAGACGACGGATCAAGAGTTCCGAGATTACTTTGCGCAATTTGGAAGGGTCGTTGACGCCACGCTCATGATGGACAAGGACACGGGACGGCCGAGGGGCTTCGGCTTTGTGACTTTTGAAAGCGAGGCGGGTGTCGAGGCCTGCATCCACGTGCCGCTCGAGATTCACGGTAAGCCGGTCGAGGTTAAGCGGGCACAGCCCCGAGGCAACCTTCGTGAGGAAGAGGAAGCGGCCAAGCGGAACAAGTTCAAAAAGGACGACCAGTCCAACCAGGGCGGCATGGGCCAGCAGATGGGCAACAGCGGCATGACGCCCCAGGTCATGGCGCAATATTTCCAACGCATGCAGCAGTACTTCAACATGATGCAGTCGCAGATGGCCATGAACCGCAACATGAACATGAACCCGGCCATGTGGCAGCAAATGATGCAGATGCAGCAGATGCAGCAGATGATGGGCCGTGGAGGCGGAGGTGGAGGCGGCAATGCCCAGAACATGATGGGCAACATGAACCCTCAGATGATGCAGCAGATGCAACAGATGCAGCAGATGCAGCAGCAAATGATGCAGCAGCAGCAGCAGCAGCAGCAGCAACAACAACAACAACAACATCAGCACCAGCAACAGCACCAGCACCAGCAACAACAACAACAGCAACAACAGCAACAGCAAAATCAACAGATGCAGCTGTCGGACGGCAGCTTTGGCCAGTTCAACCAACAACCGCCCGCTGGTCCCTCAGCTGGAGGCAGTGGTGGCAGACGCAGCGGCCGTGGTGGTGGCGGTGGCGGCGGATACATTAGTGGCGGCGGCGGCGGCGGCGGCGGGATGCGAGGCAGCGGAACATCGCCTACTTCATGGGAGGGTATGTATGACGATGTGCCGCAGCCCGACGCCGGCTTCGGCCGAGGGGGGGGAAGCCAGGGCCAGGGCACGCCTGATCCTCAGCATGCTCCGCCTGCCAATGCTCCTACTGGGCCAAAGAATGCCGGCCGGCCCGGCGCAAACTACCGGGGTGGTGGACGTGGCGGCAACAGGGGCTATCATCCTTATGCTCGATAGAATCCCTGCAAAGCAGAGAGAGGGAACCAGAAAGGAAAGGAGAAAAGACGAAGGAATCTACATGGTCGAGGGAAACGGAGAGAGGTCACCCGGGTGCGGTTTTCTGGCGAGGTCCGAGGTGGCAAAAGCGAATTAATGAAAGAAGAAGAGAGTCAAGGCATCAAGGAACATGTCGATCGAGGAACGCGGATCACTCTTCTCAGGTAAAATAGTTCACAAGATAGTACCTTTTTTTTTGGCTCTAGAAAAAAAAACAAATTCATCCAGTTGAGTTGAACAATGTGCCAGCTAACTAAATCGAATTTTGCCCCTTTTTAAACCTAAATAAATATAAATAAAGGGAGAAAACGAAAAAAAAAGAAGAAGAAAAAAAAGCATAAGAAGAAAAAAAAAGGAAGAAGAAGAGGAGGAGGAGCAGAAGGTTGCTAGGGCCAGATATCCATTTAGTACTATTTCCGCGCCTTTCTGCCTCTCTATCTGTGTGCGCAAGTATTTTGTGTGTGTGCGCGCGTGTGTGTATCTGTCTGAAACTGAAAACAGTGATCATGATCCACGGCTGATTCTCGTGTCCCGGAAAGAAAAGAACATTAATTCATAACGTCATGGCTTGAAAAAAAAATGATGATGAAGCTCCCCTTAAAGACAGAGAGAGAGAGAGAGAGAGAGAGAGAGAGAGAGAGAGAGCGTGTGTGTATGTGTGTGAGTGTGTGTTTTCATAGGCAAATAGGGGGAAACATAGGGAATGAAATACAAGAAAAAAATAGGGCAAAAAAAAAAAAGAAAGCAAAAAGAAAAAAAAAAAAAAGATAGAAAGCAATTGAATTCAGAGGTGACAGTCAATGTATCAGAGCCACATTGTTCGAGCACAAAAAAAAAAAAAAGGTTTTCCGATTCCGCGTAGAGATGCCCTAGAACCATTTCCAGTTGTCCACCTCTTCCAGCTTTCTCAACACGCCAATGGAATCGGCGTACAATATATTGCGTCCTACTGGACAATCCTTTTCCAAGATGTCCCGAATAAAGCTAACAATGGCTTGAGAATCTTCACGGCCTGGCATGGCTTCAATCTGGCCCGGTTCCGAGTCGGCCACGGCATGAATCCACTTGACTGCTCTGCTTCGTGCGGGTAATAGCCGCTTCTCCGTCGTCGTCGTCACCGTCGTCGTCGTCGCCGTATCCGCCGCCACCGCCCTCTGCCCGGCCTTATGTCCAAAGGCCCAGCAAATGAGCGTGCAGACATAGAGTCCCCAGTAGACCGAAATGTCTTTGCCGTCCTCGGCGCCATGAGGAGACGCAACGAAGCCCTCGGGCCCCGCGGCTTCCCGAGGTAGGCTCAGAAAGTCTCGAATGGTGCGAGCGGCAAACACAGTGGCAATGGCTGACGTGCCAGAGTTCCGCCACTCGGCCAGCTTCTTCCTGTACTCGGAAAAGAGATGAGCATTCGAAAGCTTCTTGTTGAAGACCCAACTGTCTCCCGACACGGCCAGTAGGACGTGCAGCGGAGTGTGGTGAAGAGCGAGATATGCCGTGGCCACAGGCCAGCGGCCCGAGAACTTGGACATGACCAACTCGTTGGTCTGGAGTTGCGACGCATCCTTGGCCGCCTCGACCTCTTGACGATGTCGTCTGCTCGGTAGGCGGACAGCATGTGCCGCAATCACAAGCGAAACATCAAAGGCCGGAGCATCTTTGTTGAACGAATCAGGATCCTCCATGACATCTGCCACACAAGTGACTCGATGGCGGGACGCGTCAAGGGCCGCCCAAAGATCGGCACTTCTGGCTTCCCAGAGGTGGCTTGTGCCGCCCGACAACGGGACTTGAAACTTGTGTGTCGTCGCATCCTGCATCCCCAGCACGCTGTCGTAAGGTTGTTCGTGATAGCACATGCTATGAACGCTCAAAAGGAAGCAAGCAGAGAAGAGCCTCCGGCAGGACTCGATGGAGATCCACGTTGCCCAGCGTTGAGAGACGGTGCCCAAAGGTTCGGGCATGGGATTCGAATGGCAGTAATCGGATACCTGTAAAAAGGGAGCACCATCATCATCAACGACATGTCCATTATTGCGAGACGTGGCGGCATATTTGAAAGACAAAAGAGCCGGGAGCCTGAGCTCCGGCCCGACCTGCAGCGAGCCCTTACCATCTGATACAAAGCAACGAATCGAGCCGAGGGCTGGTAGTCGTCCTTGTGTCTGCCTCGAAATCGGGCGTAATACTCGCAAAGCAAGATGGTTTGCATGGTGGCCAGAGACCAGGTTGACCCTTGCGTCAACTGTGACGGCATGGCTAGTTAGTCCGAATTGCACAGTGACCGGAACCAAGGTTTGAGATGACAGAGAGAGACGAACCATTTCTGACTTGTGCCATGCATACGCGTGCAGCTGGCTGCCGTTGATGCGATGCTCCCTGTGGGGGAGAAACTGTGCCGCGACGGCACCCATGGCAGAGCGTAAGACTTCTTCGTGTTCCAAGTCGACCTTTGCTCCATCCTCGGCCGTGGGACGATGGATGATGGGGTACAGAGGATGGACCTCTGTCCAATATTTCTCGATGTAAGCAGGGAGAGCACTGCGGACTTCTGGACTCAGCGTCGTAGGCATCAGGTCAATTCGCTGAATCGGCTCTCCTCTGCATGACATGGGATTCACGACGCGATCCGCCGGCAAAGGTGTTGGCGCAGTGACGAGCGTTCCCGAAGATGGTCCCATGACAAGCTGAGGAGAGAGACTGCGCATGGCTAGCGTAGGGATCGGGGAGCCGTAGAGCGACGAGCTCTCGTCGTATGCAGCCATGCCGACCGCAGGCTCGTGTTCGTAGCCTGGCGAGTATGACTGGGGCAGAGGCTGGCTGTATCCGTACGGAACAGCATAACTGCCGCTCGTGGCTAGGATCGAACCCGGAATCTCCTGTGACGTTGTGTGATCAATGGCGGCCCAGGCTGAAGGACTCAGCGACACTTCTTGTCGTCTCTCGGCGGCAGAAAGCACAGTCGCCGTCGAGAAACCGGCTGGGGTAGGTGCCGATGTCAGCAGGGGAGGGGCCGACCAGGGGCTGGCTGGAGAGGTAGTTGCTTGGGAACAGATGGTGGAAGACGAAGTCAGGTCTCGAAATGAATCCATCAGTCGGGCGTGTGGAAACTCGGGCGATGTATCCGGCGTAGTCGATTGAACAGTGGCTACCGTGTCCGGCAAGTGCTCGATGATGTCGGTGTTGCCATGGTGCATGGGCAGCGAAGTGACTTGAGGCGACCAGGGAGCGGCACCCATGGAAATGGTAGACGGGGGCGTGGGTGAGGTGCTCTCATACTTTGGTTGAATGGAGCCTGGTGTTCTCCCTCCCGAGCTGTGCGATTCTCCCGCGATCGAGGCGTGGCCCGGCTTTGCCATACGATCATCTTGGTCACTAGGAAGCGAGGAGCAAAACGTCAATACATGGCGTCAACGGCCCGGTGGTCTTGTGCATCAAAGTCTGGCTCACTGTCTCTGCTGATGGCGCTCGAGGAGATCTCGCCGATGAAACACTTTATCACACCCAGCAACAGGGCAGGACAAGTCTGGTGGCTGGTGGCTCAGTTGGTGTCGCCTGGGTCAAGTCGAATTAGCGCAATGTACATCCAGTGGGGTCTCCTCTTCTGACTGAGGGTTGCGAACCTGAGGTGCTCGGCCCTGGTGAATGTCTGGAGAGTACGGTCAGTCAGCACATCGGCTCGATGCTGGTTTGGAAGTCATGACGGGCAACGAGTACCTTGGGAGGACGACAAACGTCGCAGGTGTGAACCGGTACCCCTTTCTTTGCCCGGCTCACCCTTCCAGTAATTGGAGTCAGTTTAACGGGCACCTCTTGCGGTGGCACAAACGGTCTCATGGGTGAGTTGGAAAAGGATCCCGAAGGTCCATGACCAAAGCCATGGCCATGTCCGTAGTGAGAGTCCATCGAGTCGGTACTTGTGTTGCTTCGGCGCCTACCAGTGGGAGTCTGCTGGGCAGCTGGAGCATATGGCAAGCCCGAGGGCTGTTGATCAACTGGTAGTGAATGTGATGAGTGCGATGAAGGGCTGCGTCGATGGTCCCGTGACGGCGACGAGTTCATGGAGTAGCTCGAACTTGGACCGTTTGTCCCAGAGACGACTGGAGAGTCGGGATGATGAGAGAGTCTCGAGCCAGCCTCCGCCGAGTTTTTCAATGATCGAGAGTCGGCCTGGTCGTCATCGGCATCGACGTTCATGATGTTTCGAAGGCTTGCCATGGCTGGGCAGTGAGATTGGTCCGATTGTGAGTGAGAATAAAAAAAAAGTGCTTCCCAACACCGCGTCACAATCAAGTCGACATGAACCACCCAACACAGCCTGTCTGGTTACTAAGATAAGAACTCTACAGTAAGCGGGCTGCTTGCTGTAGATCCTTTAATGGAGGGTTATCCACCGACTCTGGAAACCGAATCAGAATGCAAGAGGCAATGAGAGTCAGAGTCTATTGTCCCGGAAGTGAGCACAGTCTGGCTGCCTTTGGGACAGCAGTCAGGCGGCAAGAGCTCGGTATCATCTATTCTCAGCCTCACGAGACCGCTGGGGGTTTGAGATGACACGAGAGACCCATCTGCAGTGAAACACAAGATGGCTGGATGAGATAATCCAAGGCGAAAGACAGATTCTTGATCAAAGGGATGATGCGAGGCAGAAGTCATGGAAGAAGCAGAGCCTGGGCAACTCATGACGATGGAGGAGATGGTTGTCGGCCCAATGATAGCCAGTCGTACCAGGGCGACCAACACCACCACCAGCCGATGAGCACAGCTGAGCCTGGACGGCCCGCAACAACGATGACATGACCCACGCCGCCCGAAATGGAACAAGTCGCGGTCAATGACAAACATGGTGTCCTCCGTAGAGTAGTGCTAGTTGCTGACTGCTCGAGGCGCACGCCGTCGAAATTTTGTTGGTGACCCCTGTCGCCCTGGTTGAAGCTAAGATGTTGTAAAAAGTAGCCTCGGTGGAGCTCGACCCGGCCCAGCGGGAGCTGCATCTACGACTGGGGTGCAAGGGGAAATCGGACCGGGGTCTCGTCTCGTCTCGACAGGGCCAGAACAATGCCTCGATGCTTTCCTCGGGATGCCTCCAACAATTCATTGTGTCCCGTCGTCGAGGCCATGGCGAAAGAAGGACAGGCCGAACTGCGAGTGCCAGAAACAGACGAATAGAAACAAAGCTGACAAGCAACAGCCGCGGCGGGAGCGGCGTCAGAGTGCGACGGACCATGAAGATCGAATGGTGTGTGGAGTTGGACGAGGTTTTTTTTGTGGTTTTTTTTTTAGAAAGAGAGAGAGTGAGAGAGAATGAAAGAGACAACCCAACCGACGAGCCAGAGTCTGCACAGCGAAGCACCCCGGACGTGGCCGTGGCATGGCGACGGTGGCTCTGAAAGTCTGAAAGCTGCCAAACTCCTGTAGGCCAAATCAGGACAGGCCTTGCTCTGGCTGGCTTGGTGAGGAAGGGCTGAAGGATCGTGTCTGGACCGGTGCGACGGTGGCGGAGTCCAGCCGTATAACCAGCTAACAGCCCGAGGGGGGTTGCATGATGCATGTCAGCGCACTGGAAACGGAGCAATATGTATGTAGGTAAGCTGAGAGTTTTTCGACGGGGCAAATTGAATACTACTCCAACGTTCGCACGCTCGTGTGCGGAGTCCTCCGTACACCAGGCCAGGACGCCGTGTCGCCGTGTCGCCGTGTCGCCATGTTGGGTGTTGGAAGCGTGCCGACCTGCATCGACCTGCACCGACTTGCATCGACTTGCAGGCTGCAACAGAATACGTGACCGTGGTGGCCCAGACAGAGCACAATGACGCCGCTTGACGCCGCTTCATCGGGCGGCAGTAGTAATAGCCTTTTGCCTTCCGAGAAACCCCTTGCTGATTTGAAGCTGCATCCTGCCCCCGATTCATCGAGAAGATAGGGGCCCGGGGCTGCCGTGACGCTGGACGTCTTGTCCATGCATTCTTCGTTTAATTTCAACCACCCAAATCCATGAGACCCGGGACACCCCTTCATTACCCTTCTCTCCCCCTGATCCGGACCCGCAGTCTGCTAACAAGAGGATCGTCTCATCTGCGAACGGCGCGTCAGACCAAGCAAGCGAACGAGAGATCGACGAGTCGCATCAGATGGGCCAAGCGTCTATGTGCTGCCCGTATATACTAGTCGTCCATGACTCCATGAGCCATCACCCATTGATACGAAATTCAATCCAGAGAAAAGAAAAGAAAGAGAAAGCACCACAAATGCTTCGACCAGGGCAAGAAACTTTGCTTGATCGATCACGCGTCTTAGTGAACTCTCAGCTAGCTACCAAGTCGTCATAACAACATGGCTTCATGCGAGGGCAAGGTAGATGTATCCGTATCATGGTGTGCCTAGCGCAGATTGCTGGTGTTTCGGTCTTGCAGACTATCTCTCTAGCCGAACTCAAACGACCAAACAAAGGCTTTGGTGAACGGTGAACGGTGAACGGTGTACGGTGAACGGTGTAGGTACTTCTCGTTGAGGGTGGGAGGCGCTCGCTGCTGAACTCCTGCTCGGTCAAGCTTCGGGGGAGAAAAGTAAGACAGGGCACCCACCATCTTGTCGATCCCGCACCGTCATCGACACCACACCACCACACCACCGCTTTTACCAAAACGGTTATTTCGTCCGTTGCACTTCCACCGCAAGTTGGAGCACCATCTTTGCAAACAATGTGAGTACGATGGCGCGGCGAATGGGTTTTCTCTTACTTCTTTTTCTTTTCCCTTGTTTCTGTGTGTGTGTATATGCGTGTGCACGGCAAAGGGGGCTGGGCAGCTTGCAGACTGTACGTACCAAACCCATCGACTCGGCCTCATCCTCGTCCCTGTTGTGTTTGCCAGAACCAACAGGTCGAGCACAAGCAAAATATTCGTACCAAGCATGGCAGGGCATCATTCGTGGACAAAATGATTCGCCATTTGGTGGCAGTCCATCGAGAGTAGATCGGCACAGCAGCACCTGTCCGGCAAAGGACGCAGCCGTCAGCTTTCCCCATGGTTCAGATATCGAAGGATCGGGTCCACGGGTAGATGCCAAGACACGCAGGAGAACCAGGCAGTCAAAGGCAGAGCAACCACATCACGCCGCAAATGAGTGCGCGGCTTGGCTGACGGTGGACCTGATCAACGCTGTCAGGTGCGTAGTATTGCTCAGGGTTGCCACGTTGAGCGGCGCCTAATCCCACCAGTCTTATCGTCGACAGGGTGCTCGGAGCAAGTCAGCAGCAGTAATATTAGACCATGGGGTCCCCGAAGGATCGATGCAAGGTGTGTAGTGCAGCATGACGCTGTTGGCAGTCTGCCCCCGCTGACGACAAGGTTGGCAGGAGTCACACGCATGGGTCGGAAGCAGAACAAAGAAGGAAGAGTCTGCCTATCTCCTGCATTAGGTACAGACCATGGCAGTAGGTGGCTAGGTAGGTACTAGGTACGTGAGTAGGTAGGTAGGAATGTGTTATTCATTGTTTGCACTCACGAACAAACACCGTGTGATCGCATCATACCTGCTGGTGGTGGTGGTGGTGATTATGGTGATGGTTCTTTAATTCTAGTTTCTTTTTTTGAAGCTTGCATTCAAGAGGATGATTCAATATCGGCGCCCGTCATGGGCAAGAGCGACCCAGTCAGGTGCCCTCGACAGCAAGTATTCGCGTTGCCAATGAAAATCTTGGCCATGAAATCATCGGGTAAGCCTGGCGTGCAGCCACTTGTCTCTGTTACAAATAGGAGAGGAGACGGAAAAAAAAAAAAAAAAAAGAGGCAA
>JMQE01001481.1:0-19082 GCA_000731825.1 Hypocrella siamensis | reverse complement strand
GCCCACCCCCCCCCCCCCCCCCGGGACGTCTGGGCGTAACAGCTACGGCCGTTGGGAGACGCAGACTGACGATTGCTCATTTTGGTGCAATTGCCCGCTATGCCGTCCCTAGTGGAAGCCACGATTCTCATGTGCCTCTAGTGTCCGCAAATCGTCTCTCCCCGACGCGACCAGGGGAGGCACAACACGTGCGCCCTCGGACGCTATCTGACTGACAGTGGTGCTACTCTGGAGTCTGTTGGAAGTTGCCAGCGGAGATCGGCTAAGGTAGGGTGCTTTTGGGTCATCACTTGGACCGTTGTATCTCCTCTAAGCCTGCCGAGACTTATTGGCCCTTGTTTTGGTAGCAGGCAATCCACAACTCAAAAGCAACCCGCCCCCTCAAGCACTCTTACTCTTCTTCAGTCCCTGTTCCTTCTAGATCTCTCTTCTCCGCTTGCTTCTTTTGTTCTCGTTCCTTCCTGTTTCTTGAATAAATGTGCATTTCGCATCTAACCAGCTTCATTAGAGTGAAACAGCAGATGAAAGATCTCATTCACACGAGAAACGAAGTCCTCTATCAGCGATTCTGATCCTTCAGAAGCTCGCCAGGAAATATCTGTCCTTTACTCACTGTAACAAGACAGGATATCGTCGAGAGTTGTTCTGTGCAAGAACTTGGCTATCCCGAATTTGGACAGCGAACAGCAACAACGTAGAGCCCTCCAAGATCTGTTGTTCAGGTTTTGGATGACTTGCTCCATGGGGGGTCAAACAGGTTTTGAGATCCGTCAGCGTTTGGATCTACCAGATACCCCGCCAGAGCTGGCGAGCCCTGGTGCCTCCTCTTTCTCTTCAATATCCTCGCCCTCTGCAGAGCCGAGTTGGAATCATAAAGACGCGCTTCCTATGTCCAACAATGACAAAGTCAGCGGCTCCGATACAAGAATGAGCTCCCTCAACTGGGCGGCTGTTCAAGGCCTATCAGAGTCGAAAAACAAGGCTCCGTCAAGGCAACAACAGCTGCCTTCTCTCCACAGCTTGTTTGGCCCGCCATCATCTATAGGAATGAAGCGCTCTCCAACAGAGGGGGAGGCAGCCTACCTTGCACAACCATCACCTCTCGACCCGCTGCGCGTTTCGTCAGGCGCCGTTTCTTTGGCAACCTCGTACTTTCCGCCATCGTCTCCAAGTTCACAACCGCGGAGTACTTACCAAGCCCGCCAAGATGGCAATTCGTTGTCACGAATCTGTTCACATCCTCATTCTCCCGAGTATGATGTTCAACCAGGAAGCAGATCAGGTTCTCGTCTCGGTTCAGAGAGCAGTAAATGGTCTCTTCGCGAGTATTCCCTGGTGTCGAGGGATGCATCGTTCACATCTCCTGAGAGTCGAACACGATCCCAGCTTCCTGCGACCAAAGATTGTTCCAGAGGATTTCCGATCAACCAAACCTCACAACCTAGCTCCGGAGCACCGGCTACCCCCGAGAGCCCAACAGTGTCGGAAGAAACGTCAATGACAGATACCCTTGGTCCCAAAATTTGGACGGGCAATCATTTCTTGCCGAGGTTTCTTCGCGCCGCGGAAGTTCCCGGTGAGGGCATGTGTTACTTCTACGACGACGGAACCCGTTGTAAGGCTGTCATCGACGGAGAAGCAGTAACTCCTCATTGGGGAGTAACAAAAGCCGGCAAACCTCGCAAGCGATTAGCGATTGCGTGCATTACTTGCAGAGAAAAGAAAATCAAGTGCGATCCGGACTTTCCGAGATGTGTTCAATGCGAGAAATTTGGAAGATACTGCAGGTTCAAGAACGCGTGAGTGATCTTTGGCATTGATCCTCGAGTATTCCCTTGATTCTGACCTTGATAGACCAAGAGGCTTGATACATAACACTTCGCCCATGTCTCCTCTAATTGGGATGGATGTGAAGCGAAAGGAGGAAAACACGCCAAGGCCAGAAGGCCCAAGGGAATCGTCCCCACCAGCATCGCCGCGGACTGTATTGCACGGGAATTCGCCCGAGATGCATCACTCCTGCAGCAAAAGGGTCAAACTTAGTACCGATGCGATGATAAAAACGGACGAAGCTCGCCGAGTCGTGGATCACGCAAAACCATCTCCGCACATCCGAGGACCAATTTCGGATGCTCCCAGGCTCCCGGACGAGCTTCTTGATAGAATGTGGCGAACCGATCCTTATGCTTCTGATTCACAGTCGACCACTGCGGCGCTTTCTCAATTCTTTGAGCACACCGACAATTCCATGATTATCCGCTTTCTGCCAGAGGCAATCTTCAAATCCTGGGTGACCAGCACCGTTCATAGCAAGTCCCTAGATGACATTATGTTGCTGTACAGCGTTCTGGCCGTCGGGGTCACTCTTGCCGGAGGATCAAGGCATACCGCCTTTCAGTACGCACAGGTCGCTCATTATGCTCAGAGATCTTTGAAGTCGGCTTCGCTCCAGCTCGTCCAGAGCAGAGCACTTCTCGCTTTATACAGCATCGCAGTAGCTCGATTCTCGGATGCAAATGAGTTCCTATCCACGGCGACGGCAACCGCGGCTTGCCTGCACCTAAATCAGGAAATGAAACGTTCGAATGAAGCCGAGCTCCAGGTCCATTCTTACGGCATGTCGAGGGCATGTTATGCCGAGACCAGACGACGGACACTGTGGACCTTGTTCATGCTCGAAAGGTTGAGCCCTTTGTTTCCGGATCGAGCGACGATGATCCACGCCGAGGATATCTTCCTTCGCGTGCCATCTGACTCGCAGAGTTTTGAGAAGCAGGTCGATGCTGGCATGCCCTTGTTCAATCCTCACAAAAGTAGCATCAGCTCATTCCTAGGGAAGCGATCAGACACGGCGAGCCAGCTTATCGAGATTGTGCATGTATGGTCTCTATGTCAATCGACGATCCATCGATTGGCGAAGAGACCTAGTTCTTCTGATGCGGAGAGCCTCCATGCGCGCAAGTTGATGAAGAGAGTAAACGAATGGCATTCGACGCTGCCCTCACGGCTTTCGTTCGAGGGGCCAAACCTCGAATCAGCTGCATTTTCTGGCAAAGCGGGATCATTCCTGACAATGCACCTGCTTTGCTACCATGCTCTCATTCAACTGAACCGTTATCATTTGCTGGCAAGCGAACTACGCCTGGAATATCGCTCAAGGCTCTTTCGAGAGTGTCACGAGAATGCTGAGAAGATAATCAACATCGTGCGCTGCTTGGACCGCATGCTTCGGACTCGTTCAGATAGTCTGAGCACCCCGCCACCGGCTATGTCGATTGCAGTGATTACTGCTGTGGATGTCTTGACGTCGGCAGGTCCACTTGGTGCCATCAGTGACATAATTGACAGGATGAGGGTCGCAAAGACTGCCATAGACAATACGGCGAATATCTGGGAGCAGAGTCGGCCATGCCAGCTTGCCTTGGATCAACGCTTGCAAGAACTGTACAGGATTCGAGATCAAGGACCTCGGCAGATATCCAACGATGACTTTCGAGTTGGTGTATTGTCCAGCGACAATTCTGAGCCGTTTCGTTGGTCGATGTGTCGACCGATTGAGGAAACCTTTCCATTTCACATGGACGCGGTATATTGCAGACCCCATTGATCCGGCAGTTTCTCAGATATTTTCTCCAAAGGGAGGTTGGTGCATACTTATGGCCAGATGGCCTCGGTTTCGAAGAGTAATTGTACATGTGTGCCTCAAGCCGAGTGGGAAATTGTGGTTCATCATAATACAATGCACGTGCAATTCTTCACTCCACGGGGTCCTGAATCGGGAGCGCTCGAAGGAAGGAACGACGGCAAGAGAAATAAGGGGGGGAGGGGTTTGGGCCCTGATCGGAGCCCTGATAGCTAGGGAAATCTCCAGGGGGTGGAAGGGGAGCCCGAGAACAGGCAGACCCGGAGAATGAGTGGCAGGGCATATTTTCGTCGGAGCATGTACGTTCACATCTGAATAAATTTCCCAGTCTTGCAAGCTTGAGAGCAAAGACTGCCACCATCGTGAGTGATGTTCCCCGTGGGGTGACTTTTTTCACCAGCCAATCAAACTGGTCTCGTCTTGCTTAGCTCATCTTTTTGTTGTGGAGTCTGGCCAGTCAGCCCTTCGACCCGTCCTAGTCCTATATGGCATTTCTCTGACTGCTGCGCGGGAAGTAATGCACTTCTCCGCTTCATGTGAGGGGATAAATTTAGAAGGAAGGGAATCAGCATAGGGAAGTATGAGCACAATGGGCACGACTGCGGAGAGATCATGAGATTACCGGATAAACCTTCAACCCACCTGCTTGGCTCGAATGGTAGGTTCAGCTTCAATTCTTTTCCTTGGGACCATATCGTTCTATCGACTCAGCAGATGAGCTCTAATAAATGTCCCAAGGCCCCGTCCATGCCATCAAGTACTCGGCAGCTCCTGGCTCCTATATCTTGACAGGCTCTGCAGATCGCTCAATACGGCTCTACAACCCGTTTCCCAGCACAGGTATTCATGATGCCCAGTCTGCAGGAAAGTCGTCGATCCCGCAAGGCAGACTTGTCCAATCCTATGCAGCCCACGGATATGAAGTCCTCAGTCTCGACGTAGCCTCGGACAATGAGAAGTTTGTTTCTGGCGGTGGAGACCGCGCTGTCTTTCTTTGGGACGTCGCCACGGCCGTCACAACCAGGCGTTTCGGCGGCAATCTGCGCGGACACACGGCTAGGATAAATTGCGTCCGCTTCGCCGGTGAGGGTGACTCATTGATTGTGAGCGGCGGATTCGATACGTCAACTCGGATCTGGGACGTAAGAAGCGGCAGCGTAAAACCTATACAGGTGCTTAATGAAGCTCGGGATGCGATCACGTCCATCGTCGTCCGCGGACCTGAGATCGTGACAGGCAGTGTAGACGGACGCGTCCGGAGCTATGATGTCAGGATGGGAACTTGTACGACAGACGTCATGTGTGCGAGCGTTACCAGCTTGGACATGACCAAGGATGGAAGAACCATACTGGTTGGCAGTCTCGATAGCAAAGTGCGGCTGTTGGATCGCGACAAGGGCACATGCCTTCGAGCATACTCTGACCCAGATTGGAAGAATGAGAGCATACGGGTGCAGTCTGTGTTGGGGTTACGGGAGAAATATGTCGTCTCTGGTGACGAAATGGTCGTTGATCCCGGCGCTGCTGGCGAAGGCAGAGTCTGGGTCTGGGATTTGCTGTCGGGCAAGGTCGTCGCAAAGCTAGCTGTACCTTGGGGCCCGCAGGGATATGAGCATCGAAAGAGGACTGTTGGCCAGGACGGGCGCGAAAGGACACGCAGCAACGTCGTCAGCTGTGTGGCCTGGAGGGATGACGGATGGGGTGACCAGTTTTGCGTTGGTGGCTCGTCGGGCATTGTTACAGTATTTACTTTAACATGATACAGGTCAACGACTCAAGCATTGAATTCTCATCGTCTCGCAAACATTGCCTCGGACAAGTCATCTCGTCGGATCGCTCTTCATCAACGAAACGGTTCACATACACAACCGGTCAGCTTGATTGATTACAAATTTCCTGAAGTCACGAGGTCGGGAGCCTCGGCCAAGCGCCATAAACACCTTGATCCTTTTCCAAATTCACACGTGTGGAGGCCCAAGCTCTCTGCTGCCTGTGGCTACGAAGCAAGCCGAGGAAATCGTCAAATTGGGAGGGAATCCGCGCACAGTCGATAGTGTCAGAACCTGAAATCTCAACCTGTGCCAACGTATTTGAACCAGTTTGGTCTGCAGTCCTCGTGGTGCAGGAACGGTTCACCATCCGTGAGACGCCCTGTTACGCAGCCCTTGCACTTGGGCGAATTCGGGCAATTGAAAAACGGGATGTGTTGATAGCCAATATCCCTGAACCTTTATTGGGTTAGCCGAGGCAGGCATGTATGCAGAGATGGGGGCTACAGCCTTACCAATGAATCTTGCTCTGATCTTCGAATAATCCAAGTCCGATGCTGTGGACAGGCGCATCACCCCATCGTTCGTAGAAGAAACCACCTGCCCGGTCCAAATGATTAAAGTAATCCTCGTACGGCTTGCTCCTGAAGAAGTTCATGTCTGCAACCTCAAAATTGCTCCAGAAATGACATGTAGAAAATCCCTGAGCAGCCGAGGTGTGATCTGGACGCCTCAGGCCGTCTGTAAGCCATTTCACCGCACTATTTTCGTGAATGTAGTCGGGATGATCCGCAAGGAACTTTACTGTCTCTGGCCAAAGGGTCGGTAATGTCTTGGGATCATCGTAAAGTGTAATGGTGAAGCCATAGGTCTTGTTATTGTCCTGCATGTATCGGAAGATGTCATAATCGACGTCGCAGAAGAAATGGACATTGGGCTCGACGCGCCAATACCAACGGACGTTTTCAAGGGCAGGATGCTTGTAGAACACGCCGCTATTCCAACGACACATTTGATGGTACGAAATCATGTGTGCGTACTGGACGCCTGTCTTTTCGAGAACAGTAGCGGCCTCGTCATAGAGTTGCTGATCAATCCAGGTAGGTGTGGCCCAGTGTTCTTTAGGGATGATTTCTGCTTGTGGTCAGATGGGAAATTCGTTCCATGGCTCATCTGCGGAGGGGAATGTGTCGTACCGTAGTTGCATTTGGCCTTGGTAGCGGCCGTGGTTTTCCGTTTAAATTCTTCGGTAAAAGGTTCGTCATTGAAGAAGGTCCAGGGGTAGTTGAATTTGTGATTCCACGTCCTCTCCAAATCCACCATGGAGCTGACCATGTCATCAACTTCGCTGTTTCGCACGAGCGCTAACAAGGTCGCATCGATGCGATCGGTATCCTGGGCGTCGGGAGCGTATTTAGCTGAAGTGCGAACGAGTGTTCCAGGCGGTTCTCCTGTAGCTGAATTCCACATCACGGTTAGATTCGAGCGATGAAGCGAGCGGTGGCGGTGGGAGGCACTAACGATCCAGGGTTGGATCTCTTTCGAAGTTGACATATCTTTCCCCAGGTCCGTGCCGCCCTGATGATGGCCGGAACACTTGGAAGAGAAAAATACACCACAAGATAGCTGCCGTGAACAGCAGGATTCGAATCGGCCGCGCAATCGCCATGAGGGACGCCTATAGCGAATGCTTGCCGAAACGTCGCGAGGCCAATCGACTGCTGCCTGCCTACCTGGACGCAATCGTCGACAGAAGCATGAGCATGATACAGAGTCCTGAAGACGGTCTCAGTCACCAGCAGGCGTTTCTGTCTTGAACGCAGCTCGATGGGATTTATGCGCCTGAAATTACGTCGATAAGCCAGGCTGGACGGCCGAAGGGCAATGATTGTCAACTTTGTGATGTCTTTTGCCGAACCAGGTAAAGGGGCGCCAGCTCGGTCATTGCGCTAAGCGTGTTTCTGGGCGCTGCGCGTTGATAGGGTGAAGAAAACCGGCGCTATACTGTTCTGAGTAAGGGCCATGCGATGGCATGCGGTTGACCCGCAGCGAAAGCCCGATTTACCCCGGTACTCCAGACTGTGGGATAGCTTCAAGGTTCGGATTTGTTCTACGTACACGTATGTGTATGTGTACTAAACCATGCGTTTTCTTTGAAGTTGATCATGCATACGACCAAAGATCGACGGGAGTGTTTTTTATTCTCTCCATTCCTCTCCGGTTCTGGTGGTGTACTCCGTACGCGTGCATTTTATGTTTTCCACGTCTTGTTGGATTATTCGTGAAAAAGAAGCCAACATGTTCGATCTGTCTTTCGTCGGCAGATCATACATCACGACGCGTGCCATGTCGCTGCCATTTTGGCGATCCATGCTTGTGACCAAGCCGCTTCAAAAATGCGCACACTCAATCATTCATGCAGAGGGGGTCGTGGGAAGTGGGGGGGGGGGGGGGGGGGGGGGGGGGGGGGGGGCGGTCAACGTGGTTGGGAAGGGCTCGCCCCGCCAAATGGCTGCATCTAAAATAAAACAAAATCACCATGGGCCAGAAAAGGACGGAATCACACTTGTCCGCATTGCCCTCATGTGTGCCTGAAAGTGAACATGCCAACGGCATGGAAATATGTCTTTGACAAAGAGGCTCGGCACTCTTCCTCGCGAGCTCGTTGAGGCAATTTCTTCAGCTTTAACCCAGGTAGGCCAGCACCAGAATGATTTACCGTTGAAGAAGCGGCGGCAGCCATGACTGACGGGCATGTCACCAAAAGGATCGATCCAGACTTGATAGACTCTGCGACGACGCATCCAGACGACTCGAATCACATTCCTTTCTTCAAACAAATCATTTCGAGGTGGACGAGACTTTTGAAGGGCTTGACGAACGCTTCCGCGTCAATAACCGGGATGACCTGGCCGATGCTCTGAGGGCACGACTGGAGTCATTGAACAGATCACCAGCAGTGTGGCATCCCGAAATCTTACATCTTCTCCTCGAATTGTCTGACCAGCCGACTTTTAAATTCGAGTTCGAAGATTTCAGATTGCTGAAAAACGAAGAGCATGAACCTTCAACAGTCCTCCGATGGGAAGAAATTGCTAAGGAGGATGGCTGGGACCAAGACGACCTGCTTTGGAAACCTCGAGATTATAGCGACGTGTCGAGCGATGGATCTTACGAGACAGACTCGGCTCCGGTCTCTGAGGTCACTTCGATACTGGATGGCAAGGAACAGCTCGGTCGAGCGGCAGCCTCTTACATTGTTCAGCCTGAGGATGTAGTCGCTTTTGAGCGGGTGCGAGCCAGTCAAATGTGGCGGATGCAACCTCAAGCTGAAGGATCCTCGAAGCACTTGAAGAAGATTGCAATTTCTAACATGCAGGTCATCCGTGACGTTCTTTTCATGCTGCAGGGTCTTGAATGCACACTTTTTGATCACGACTGTGTCGCGGTCCCCTTTTATCAACAGGCAGACATGGAGTGGGAGTCATTTCGAGCCATTTTGAGGAGTTTCAGCAACTTTGGTGGCCACATTCAGAAGTTGAGGTGCTTTGCAGCGCAGCGAAAGGATGTTCCCCATCTCCAAGCGTTCCAAGACTGCGCAGCCGAGCGACTGAGAAAGCTGGACACTCTTATTTCAGAGTTGCAGAGAAAGCTGGCAGCACCTCCTTTCGATCAGGTGCTGAGCCTTCTCAGGATCAAGGCGGAACTTGCACCGAGATTGGAGCCGCTGTGTGCTCTGACGGATATCTTGAGAAGAATCGAATCCGAGGGTCATTCGACCCCGTTTCGGTATTTGGAGCTCCTCTTCGATGAAACATGCGTCGCGCAACTCAGTGGCAAGCCCGATCTTTACGAGTTCCTCGCACGCATATTTGCCGAGTGCTTCAGTGTCTATTTGAGACCGATCCGGCTCTGGATGGACGAAGGAAAGCTGCTGACGGCCAGCGATCTATTCTTCGTGGCAGAGACATCTTCTCCTGTTCCCTTGGGGAAGACGTGGCAAGGCAGGTTCTACTTGCGCAAAAGTGCCGAGGGAACATTGCATTCTCCAAACTTCCTGCGTACTGCGACAGGTAGTATATACAATGCGGGAAAGAATGTCGTCGTGCTCAGAATGCTGGGCAAACATGATGCGGCCATGTCGCGGAGAAAATTGGCCGAGCCGGCACTGGACTACGAGACGATCTGCCCTTCTGGACGAGAACTCGTGCCGTTCTCTGAGCTGTTTGACGTCGCATTTGATCGATGGATCCAGAGCAAGTATCGAGCAACATCGACGGTACTGAAAGATGCCCTGTATGATGACTGGGCCCTCTCTTCCACGTTGGACACTCTTCATAGCATATATTTCATGTCGAACGGCTCGGCCTCGGCCTCGTTCTGTGAAGACATTTTCGCCAAACTTGATGGCCAACAAACTGACTGGTCGGACCAAGATGCACTGACTGCGGCCGCGCAGGACAGTTTCGCCTCTGTAAAGGAAGCAGGTCGTTTGAAGGTCCGTGTCGAATCTGAAGCGCAGCGTCTGCCCCCAAAGCAGGCCCAAAACACAGTCAAGGCAGTTCTCAGCAGCGTCAGGATGAGTTACAGGCTCCCATGGCCCCTGCAAATGATAGTCACAGACGACTCTATGGAAAAATACCAGTCCATCTTCACTTTTCTGCTGCAACTCAAACGCGCCGTCGATGCACTTCAGAAGTTCAAGAATCTAGACAGCAACTGGGCAGACGAGGGCAACTGGAGGGCAACGGCCAGCTTGTTCTATTCTCGTACGAAGCTTCTGTGGTTTTGTACAACAATTCAGACCTACTTCACGACACTCATCCTAACGCCCCTGAATCTCCAACTTGGCGCGGAGCTTGGCTCCGCTACCGATATGGACGAGATGATAGCCGCCCATGGGCAAACCCTCAAGGCAATGGTAGATCAGGCCTGTCTGGGGCAGAGGCTGGCACCGATCCGAGAAAGTATCCTCGACGTTCTGGACCTGGCACTTCAGCTGGAGCACTGGCGAAGCGGCATGGAGGAGGAGGAGGAGGCTCCAGAAGGATCCCGCGAACGGGGTCTGACCAGCATCAACAACGAACTCGACAGACACGTACGCTTCATCTATAGCGGACTACGTAGTATTGCGCGCGCATCGAGTGACGTGTCGTCGAGCAAATGGGACATGTTGGCAGACATGCTGCAAGCAGGAGGAGAGGTGGGATAAGAAGACAATCAAATAATCAGAAGAAAGAAGAAGAAAATTCACCGCGTAGATGTGCTGTACATGACTCAATGAAAATTCCCTGCTGTGACCTACACTCCATGTCTTGTCCCCTCTTTGCAAAAAGTCCACGATGCCGTGCTGCGACATGAGAGGGAGAGATATTTTTTTTTCACACCCATGCGCTGCGAAGTCTGTCGGCGAAGAATTTGATGATGGGAAAAGCCTCGTCCCTGTTCCTGGGCATGTCGACCTCATGCCTCGACCACCTGACGACGTTCACATTCTCAAACCTGTCCCTCACCCTGTCCTCAGTCTCGTCATCCACCTGCACCAGCAAGACGGGCGTCTTGTTCCTGCGCCTCGCCCGCAGCCCACCACCCACCGACACGACGCCCTTCAATGTCCCATCCAGCTCGTCGGCCACACTCAGCGCCAGCGACCCTCCCTGCCCGAACCCAAACAGAATCACATCCCCCGCCTCCCAACCGCACTTCTCCACGAGAATCTCCCCGACCAGCTTCTCCCTCACCAGGGCCGACGCCCTGCCAAACCCCGGCTCGGGATCCAGGTCCCCCGTGCGCTGGTCCACCAAGACGTCATCGCCCCAGTGATAGCCTCCATCAGGCACTGGGAGGCGCGACGTGCCTCGAACAGAAATGGCCAAGACGCCGGGTAAATTGAGCGAGCGGGCAAAGGCTAGAAAGGGGGTTTCGGAATCGCCCAGGCCGTGGAAGAGGATGAGAAAAGCGGTCGTTGACTCTGGCGGGTTGGGGAAGTGTAGGGCTACGGAGAGGAGGGCGGGGTCGAGAGAAGAGAAGTCGGCTTCGGTTGGGATCCGTGGTGGCATGCTGCTGCCTCTCACGCTGGTGGGGGAGGAATGGTTTTTTATCTTTGGTTTCTTTTTTTTTTAAAAATGGAAAATTTTGAAGAGGAAAAGGAAAAAAGGAAAGTAGAAGAAAGGAATAAAAAGTGTGGACGGGGTTTGAAAATGGGCCCAGAGAACTACAGAGGCGGGGTGAGTTGAACAGGTCGAGAACTTCCCACCGATCCGATGGACTGACAAGTTGCACATACGTCGAGCACGCTTCGCATCAAATCAAATCGAGCAGGCTAACACGGCCGCTTGGAAGTATATTGATCATGGCCAAAGGTGGGGAAAAAAAAAGTGACAAAAAAGTTCTCTTACAACCTTTAAAACTTTGTTTACATCTATCGTCTTTTCAAAATATCCTCCTCTATACTGCGCGCTCTGAATTTGGACGGACCCGGCTTCATCTCCTCCCAATCTCCTTCTACGGTCCAGATACCAGCTCTGGTGTAGTCGCCGCTGTCGCTGCCGTCCATAAAGGCAAACCGAAAATATTCGGGCAGGTCGAGCGTCTTGTTCCGAGACCACACAAACTTTTGCTCGGCATCCACGTCAGCGAAATAGGTCCTGAACCTCTCCACGTCATTGACGAGAATGCTGATGCCGTCGAACTCCTTGAGGTTCGTCCCGTCCCACGTGAATGTGATGTTGGACTGAACCGCCGTGCTGTTGGACAGGTCTATGAGCGGCCTGTGAATGACGGGCAAAGGAGTGCCGAGCTGGGCATCGCCCTGCAGAGCGGCGGATGTCTGCAGCACGGGGTCGAATCCCCACCGGGCCACACCGTTGATGAAAAGACCGACGAGGAGACCCTGATACAGCAGCGACGGGCGCATCTGCAGGCTCGTTGCCGGGAGCAGAAGCAGCGCAATGATGTAATGGTGGATGCGCAGGTTCAGGCCGGGCAGGACGAGGGCAATAATGATGCCCACGAGAAAGAGGGCGTAGAGCTTGATGTACTTGACGAAGCGGGCTTCTTGGCGGAAGAACCAGACCTGGGCCGCGCCCACGACGACGAGGAGGATGATGATGATGGACAGGGCCGCCTTTGCGCCGGGCTGCTGGTTCAGGTCGTGGGCGCTGAGACGTTGGATGGGGATGAAGCTCAGGGTGTAATTGTCGAGAGCACCCACCCAGCACGCGCCCAGCCAGAGCACCGTCTTTTCCACCTGAGCAGTCAGGCCTCGGAGCGTGCGCCGAACGCCCATCTTGTCGTACATGACCCAGGCCACAAACATGGCGGGCAAGAACTTGCCCAGTATATTGGAGAAGAGCGCTGCTATTGACTTGTGCGGAGGGGGGTCCGTGGCCGTGCCGACGGTCCAGAAGATGCCGACGAAGGAAGAGAAGAAGAAGAGGGCGGGCGACGCGGTCGAGAGGGAAAGCAGTGTCGTGAAGGTGACTGAGATGGCGAGTAGGGCCCATCGGGTGTCCTGGGCACCGCAGTCAATGCCCGGCAAGAACTGGAACGACAGCGGGAAGTACGAGTCGAAGCCCACGCTCGTGATGCCGTTTCTCTGCGTGCTCGGGTACATCTGGCTCCTGCCGACCAGCTGCACGACGCCGCATCCCCCGTTGGCGTTGGAGATGGCCCCGGCGTGAATGGCGGAGCCGCAGATGTAGGAATCGCCGCGGTACGTGGCATTCTCGGGCGCAACATCGTCTGAGGGACCCCCGACGACGATTGGTCTGTAGACGACCTCCTGGTCGCCGACGGCGTGCGGGTTCAGCACCTGGTAGTTTGCGCAGTTGGCAGAGCAGCGGAATGGGAAGCCGCTGCCCCCAAAGGGGCGACAATCGTTGCCGTCGAGGCCGCACTTGTTCCCCGAGCCCCAGTACGTGGCGCCGCAACCGATGGTCTCGGGCTGGCCCCATCCGGCCACCTCGGTGGCCTGCTGGCCCTGTCTCTTGACCAGGACGAAGGTGATGAGCCAGACGGCGTAGTAGAAGAAGAGCAGCCAGAGTCGTCGCTTCAGCGTGGGCAGAAGCTTCTCGACAAGAAACAGGGGATATTCCTGGACCAAGGGAAAAAAGGGCTTGATCCGGTAGGGCCGAGGATTCGCAGGGCCGGTCGACCATCTGCGAACGGCTCGCAACGTTCGTCGGGCCGGATAGGGAACCCATTTCCACTCCTTCCAGGCGTTCTCGTCTTGTACGAACCGCGGCGTGGGCGGATCGCTGTCATCTTGGACTTGGAGCGTGCCGTCGGGAGAATCGAGGGGAGCGTCTGGATGACCGACATCCGTGCCATCGTCGCGCTGAACATCTGGACGGCCATTCGTGTGAACGTCGTCGTTTCCCACACCGTCGCCGTCGAGGCCGGCGCTGGCTTCGCGTCGCTCCGAGTCCGTCATGAGGGGCTGTTCTTCGTCCTCATTATGCCGGACCATTGTCGCAACAAGAAAGCGCCAGCCCGGCTGACGAAAGGGGAGGAGAAAGAGAGGGAGGGAGAGAACAGACTCAACACGGCCCCCTAGCTGCCTACCTGCTAGGTACCTAGGTAGGTTCCTAACCAGATTTGAACGTGGGTAGGTAGGTAGCTGATAGATGGCCCGGACAGACGGGAGTGGGTCGATCTGGGAGAGAGTTGTTGTCCCAAGGTTGGGGAGGCGGCTGAGCTCTTTGCTGCGACAAATGAACAAATTCGCCTGCCTTGCCCTGCCTTGCCCTGCCTGCCCTGTCTTGATGTCTGCCAGCAGCTGAGGTTGGCGATTGTGCCAGGGGGACCGGACCAGGTGTCCCGTCCAGCGGAATCCAACGTCTGCTGACCGGCTAGAGTAATGTGAAGAGAGGTTTCCCCCTACGGATGATCCGGCCCCAGGCACGCAGACGTGCTATAATTAGCCGCCGGCTTTCCGCTGTGTTCCTTCCAGACGAGCAGCTGGATCCGCCTTATCATTGGACGCTTGTTTCGTCTCGCCCCGCTTTTTTTTGCACCTTTTCCGTGGGATATGCGAATTACACAGTGACAACAAGTACATTGAAACATCTCTATCTCTCGAGTTTCTCGATGATTGTTCATTTTGTTGTTTCTAGGTTCCAAAGACTAGGCAAGTCGTATTCCACAAATCTTGCGCACATCCGCCTGCCCATCCCAAATTCTGGCGGAACTCCTCCACAGTCGTCGCCTCACTTGCTTGACATGTCGATGTAGACTGAGGAACGAAAGGTCGAGCTCCCAACTTCAAAGTCGCGCCCGTCAAATTTGGCAGCGGCTCTACGCTTTCAGACTGCGCTCAAACTGCTGCCAGTTCAAGGTAAGGTCCAGTGAATTGGTCGGTTAGGCTGGCGACTTTCTGCCGCATCGGATGATTATCGGCAAGCTGACTCATGCTCTCAGCCGTGAGTAAGCTCTCTCATTGGCTGAGAGAAGAGTCTCGACTCGCAAGGGCCTGCCTGAACTATAAGAAATTTAGGCCGTTTTCCTTACCTTCTCCTCTTCTTTTTTTCTTTTCGGGAGTCAAATTGGCTGTATCATCATATACACGAACAACAACATACTTTGTCATGGCTAGTAGCGTGCAGATTACGACTCGCGGGGGGATCGTGGATTTTTGAGAGCCATTCTTGTGTCTCACCCTTGAAGCGTTGCCAGCGTCAAAATTACAACGTGTCAGCATGAGCGAGACTGCATCAAACATTGCTGCAGCAATGCCTGTCGGCAAGGGTTTCGAGCTACTCGGTCCCTTGGTGTCCAATGGCTGCGCTGCCCGACTTGGGCGTCTGTCCATACCGGGAAGGAGAGTGATGGAAACTCCTAGCTACGTTGCCGTCGCGTCCCGAGGTGCCATACCTCATCTGACGCCGGACAATCTGGCGAGACATACAAATCTCAGCGCTGCCTACATGGCTTTGGAAGACTGTGAGTGGGGGATAATCAACCGCCCTGTGGTGATCTCAGCCTGATCAATAAGCCGTAGTTTTCGAAAGAGGAGAGCCACCCATTTACAACACGCCACAAAAAGGGGCATCTCGTCGTCTGCACAACTTCACAGCGTTGGCATCGGATAGAATCACTGTTCTTGGTGCTCGGAGATATCCAGCGGTCGTGGCACCCATGGGTAATGCAGCAAACTCCGTCACCCTCTTCACGTCCAAGGGCTTCACCAACGTCAATGTGCCGCAGTACGTGGCCGCTGTTGAAAAGCTGCAGCCTGACGTGGTGGTGCCGTTGGGTGATTCGCTACATAGCAGCCCAACGCCAGCGACAAAGAAGCAGAGAAAAATGGTAGATCGCACAGAACAATGGGTCGATGAATTTTTGCGGCGTTTCGAGAGCAGAGAGCACCTGGACCAGCTGGGCATTTCTGTCTTTGCGCCGGTCCTCCCTGTCGAACTTGTCGTCCAGTGGGACTACCTGCGTCACCTCGCCGAAGACGTCACTGATTACCTTTCTGGTCTGGCGATTCACGATGTCAATCTGATCCCGGAGCTCAAAGCATACGCGAACCTCGACCACCTACCTAGGCTCTCTTTTGATCTCCCCCGTTCTCCCCACGATGTGCTGAGCCAAATATCATTGGGTGTGGATATTTGCGCTCTCCCATTCGTGAATGGGGTCACTGATGCCGGTGCTGCTCTGACGTTCGCGTTCCCCCCACCCAGAGCGGAAACACCACAGCCCCTAGGCATCAACATGTGGTCCGAAGAGCACGTTGTTGCCATGACACCGTTGCAACAAGAATGTCGATGTTATGCTTGTTCTCGCCACACAAGAGCGTATCTGCAGCATCTGCTCAACGCAAAAGAGATGCTTGGCTGGAACCTCTTGCAGATTCACAATCACTTCATTATTGACAAGTTCTTCGATGGCATCAGAGCAGAGCTGAGAAAGGGATTTGACAACTTTGACGAGAACCGAAGGAGTTTCACGGCGGCGTACGAGTCCCATCTACCAGAGGGCACCGGGGAGCGACCGAGGGCTCGAGGTTACCACTTCAAAAGTGAGGCAGGACAGGAGAAGATCAACAAGGCGCCGTGGGTGGCCGACCTTTAAAACCAAGAGCGTCACAGGATCAAAACTGGACCCTGTTCCATCCTAGTAGAGGGCAGTTCAGCATGCTGGTGTTGCGGCGATGATGACGGAGCAACTCATCTCTGAGAGTGATTCGGGCGACATCTGCATCTGGAATTCGGAGTCATTTCAGTGGCCGCCCCTGGTGCTCAGCGTTGAGGTAGAGACCATCTGTGATGCCATCTGGCGTCTTTTTCGGCAGATGCCTGAGAGATGTGCCGAGCGAATCTCTTACTTTCGGCACAATCGCGTCGCCATGCTGGCCAGCTCGTCCTCGTCAATCTCTTCCGGCTGATGATCTGGCCGCTTACTCAATGCAGACGTGTGCATCCAGATGCTGCTTCCGTTAAGGGCAGGAAATTTTCCGGCAGCCTTGGCAATGTTGTCTCGTCGCAGGCCTCCCCCAACGACAATCTCAATCCTCCCCGCGATCCTTCGACACAAGTGGGTGATGTTATCAATGTTGTCCAGACAAGTCCCGCTGCCGCCTGCAGTCAAAAGACCATCGAAGCCTAGATCAACGAGGGTCTGTACGTCTTCTGCAGCACGCGAAGTAGCCGCGATAGGGTCAAATGCCCGGTGAAAAACACAGGCGAAAGGCCTGGCGAGATTCACCAGGTACCGACAATTTCTCTCATCTACTGCAGTCATTGATGCAGCTGAAGTCGACGGCCGGAGCAGCCCAAAAACGAAACCGTCCCCCCGGATCGGCTTCATGAGGCCCTGCGCTGCTTTGAATTCTCGAATCGATTGGGCCATCTCCTCGACCTCGTCCAGAGAGTACATGAAGTCTTGGGAGCCGTCTGCGATCGGTCCACGGGGTCGAATCATGATTCTGATGGGAATTTCAATCTTGTCTGCTACTTTCGCCAGCTCGGAGACTGGAGGGGTGGTGCCGCCAATCTCATAGGAGCCGGGTGCGCTTAGCTCTGCCCTTGACGCGCCCTGCGACTGGGCTTTGAGAATGGATTCCCCCGAGAAAACCGCCACCTCCAGTGGGATGTCAATGTGACAATCTAGCACTGTTGACATGTTTGCAATGGGACAAAATCTGTTGATTGATGGATGATAAGGGAATGCGAATGCTCAGCCAGAGTGACGTGCAGCTCAAGGGTGAAGGGGAATCGCAGGCCATTGGTTAGGAAATAGCGTGACGGTGTTAGACGACTTGGACTACGTAAGTTGGAGTATGAGCCGGGGCTGGGAAGTGGCTACCGAGGTAGGTGCACAACGTTGCCCCTGGCGTGGAAAACTGCAGCTGTTGATCCACAGCATACCGTGCAGCTCAAGTAGATGGAAGAGTTTCACGACGAGAAAAGGCGTCAAAGATGACCAACGTGAGCATATTTTTTTTTTAAAAATTCGAAAGAAGACATGGAAGGTATGATTTTGCTAGTCTCTCGTCAACCTGTCAAATCATACATGGATTGGACGGATTGCACTGTGTTGCCGACTACACCGACTTACCTACCGACTTACCGACTTCCCACCCCCCAGTCTACCATTCTACCATTGATGGATCCTTTGGTGCGTACAGTGGGGAGGGGGGCAGTACCCAGCTTTATCCCCGGCGCAGTGGACCCTGGAATTTTCGGTCAAGAAAGAAAGCTAGTAACGTCACGGCTACTACCAATTTGTGACCTTTGCTTCTTGTTGAAAACATTCTTCTTCCCCTGATTTCCATTGCTCAAGTACCATGTGGGGGGGGGGAGTTTTTGAGCGATTCTCCGAACTTTACAGGATGGTAAACGATGATTTTTACAGCGCGTTAAAGCCACCAAAGAAAAAATTCAACTCAACATCAAATCTTCATGGCTTGATCCAGTTCCAGATCCACTCTGAACTCTTTGTCCAGGTCCTAGGTGGTTTGAGTGGGCCCTGTTGCGGACCTAATGACACGGATCCACCGTCGAAGCAAGGGCGAAAAAAAAAGTCGGTGATCGCGTTCTGCTTCGGCCAAACGCAGCTTTTCGTTGTCTCCATCATCCCCGGCAACGGCTCTGCGGCTTCAAAGCCAAGGCCAGTCGTCACCATAATCCAATGCTTGGCAAATAGAGCTCCTACTTCCGTTTGTTGCGGTCTGTGGGTATACACTTCTATGTACCTGCCTCCACTTCCTTACCAACCTTAAAGGTACCTACCTACCTGCCTACCTATACGTCTTGTTGGCTCGACGCCCACTACGGTGAAGATTCGCCATTTTCAAGGACTGAAAGAACCCCAGTTCACTTTTTTTTTGGCCCAGGGAAATCATTCACGCAGGAGCAATCCCTCGGTGCTAATTTCTTCACCAGCTCCCCAGATCAGCCGCCACTAGATTTGGTATTTGTACCCTCTTTTCCCCTCATTTTGTCCAACCTAACCTCACTTGGGATCATTCGCAAATTCCAAAATCTCGGCACAATGGCTTCTGAATCCGGAATTGGCGGTGAAACTACCGTTCACTACGAGCAGCTTGAGGATATGGAGGATGAGTTCGACCAAGTCGAGCTTGAAATCCGTACGTGCTTCTTTCATATGACCCATACTCAGAACGGAACCCCCCCCCCCCCCCCTTTTTTTTTTATTTTTTTTTT
>JMQE01001480.1:0-19101 GCA_000731825.1 Hypocrella siamensis | reverse complement strand
GGGGGGGGGGGTGGCGAAAATGGAGCCACGGAAGGGAAAGGCTTGGTTGGAAGGACTTTATGGCATGGCAAGTTGCGTCAGTTCCATGCGGACTTTTGACCTGCGGCTTTGCCTACTCAGCTATTGTACTGTATGTAGCTGGCACAGAAGCCTTGTTGAGTGGCTGCGAGGTTGCCATATTTTTTTTGCAGTGACGTTGGATGGATGGATGGACCTATAGCCCCACACCACAAGACAAAGGAAAAGAAGAGGAAAAAGAAAAGAAAAAAGCAAAGAAAAAAAAAAGGACGGCGGTGAGGTTGAATTGCTTGAACCGTGAGAAACTTTAGTTTGGCCGTCGTTGCCGACGCCCTCAACCGCATTCAACGGACCGTTGTGAGCTCACCAAGCTTCAAAGCACACGTTTAAACAGTTGTGGTCCACCATTTTGCCAGGTCCATGGTGTCCGTTGATATTGCCAGATAGCTGATCGTTCGGATACCCTTATGGAGCTGCCTGATGCGGTCGGGTATGCAAGTGCATAAACCCTCCAATCCAATGCAGTCACCTCAACGGAAAGTTACCAGATACCTACGAACTAGATGGGCTGTTATCAGCACTCCGTGCACCTAGTAGGTTACTCGGCAAGCTTCGAAGCCTTCCGCTACCTTCACCAGCTCTACGTATCATCCTCGTCCGTTCCTTCATCGGCCTCTGACACCGGACCCACCGGCACACAATACCATGACATAACACTTGCCCCTCAGTTACTTCAAACACCGGAGTCGAAGCTCGGCCACCCCTCTATTGCTCAGCAGCATTGTACCGCTTTTTGTCCTTAATTTTTTTCGCGTCGGAGAAAAACTTAAACCCTTCCTCCTCACATTGCCTTCTCTCCTCTGTCCTTCCCCTTCTGTACCGCAACGACTTCACAAACGAATTCACCAATATCACGCCCATCATGGCTTACAGCGAGGTTGATCAATTGGCCATCAACACCATCCGTCTTCTTGCGGTACGTTGAGACTTCATCTAAATCCGAGGGACGGCCAGCCACTTCAATCTGCACCTCCATCTCTGCCCCTCCAAGCCAGCTCGTCTTCCGTTTGGGTCATGGGCGGCAAAGGGCTAATGCGTTTGCGATTTTCAGGTTGATGCGACCTTCAAAAGCAACTCGGGGCACCCCGGTGCTCCTATGTGAGTACTCGCCTACTCAAGCTCATCAGGGTGTGCAGTGTGATTGACTCGTAATTTAGGGGCATGGCACCCATTGCTCATGTTCTCTTCAACAAATTCATGAAGTTCAACCCAAAGAACCCCAAGTGGTTGAACCGGGATCGCTTCGTTCTCTCGTAAGTAATTGTGTTGTATCGGAACACAGACACGGGAACAAAAGCTCACACAAACGGTACCAAGAAACGGCCATGGCTGCATGCTTCAGTACGCCCTGCTGCACCTCTTTGGTTACGACCTGAGCATCGAGGACCTCAAAGCCTTCCGAGTGAGTCTAGTACCAAACGTCAAAAAGCGTTGCTGGAGCACAAATCTCATACGTGATTTAGACTGTTGACAGCAAAACTCCCGGCCACCCCGAATCCCATGACACCCCTGGCATCGAAGTCACCACCGGGCCCCTTGGTCAGGGTGTTTGCAATGCTGTCGGTCTGGCCATGGCCCAGGCCCATACTGCTGCCACCTTCAATAAGCCAGGATTTGACGTCGTGGACAACTATACATACTGCTTCCTTGGTGATGGCTGCTTGATGGAGGGCGTCTCCAGCGAGGCTTCTTCTCTAGCAGGCCATCTTCAACTGGGCAACCTGATTTGCGTGTACGATGACAACCACATTTCCATCGACGGCGACACCAACTGCGCCTTCACTGAAGACGTTGTCAAGCGGTACGAGGCTTACAACTGGCACGTCGTTGTCGTCGAAGACGGAGACCATGATCTCGATGGGATGGAGGCCGCCATCAAGAAATGCCAGCAAGTGAAGGACAAGCCTTCTTTGATCAAGCTTAAGACTACCATTGGTTTTGGTTCCCTTCAGGAGGGCACTCACGGTGTTCACGGCTCTCCCCTCAAGGCCGACGATATCAAGCAGGTCAAGCAGAAGTGGAATTTCCCCGAGGACCCATTCCATGTTCCGAAGCAAGTCTACGACTTTTACGGCAAGCACTCCTCCGAGGGCGCCGCATTGGAGGAGAAGTGGAACCAGCTTCTTTCCAAATATGCCGAGAAGTTTCCCAAAGAGCATGCTGATCTTCAGCGACGTCTCAAGGGAGATCTGCCTCAAGGCTGGGAAAAGAGCCTCCCGGTCTATACTCCCGCCGACTCGGCTGTCGCCTCTCGCAAGCTTTCCGAGACTGTCCTGAGCAAGATTGAGTCTGTCATCCCCGAACTCTTCGGTGGTTCTGCTGACTTGACCGGCTCCAACTTGACCCGGTGGAAATCTGCTGTTGACTTCCAGCCTAAGTCTACTGGACTCGGCGATTACGCCGGCCGTTACGTCCGCTACGGTGTTCGCGAGCATGGCATGGGCGCCATCATGAACGGGCTTGCGGCCTACGGCACCATTCTGCCCTACGGAGGTACTTTCCTCAACTTTGTTTCCTACGGCGCCGGCGCCGTTCGTTTATCCGCGCTGTCTCAGATCCGCGCCATTTGGGTTGCCACGCACGACTCCATTGGACTCGGCGAGGACGGCCCTACGCACCAGCCTATCGAGACCCTCGCGCATTTCCGTGCTTTGCCAAACTGCATGGTTTGGCGACCCGCTGACGGTAACGAGACCAGCGCTGCCTACTACGTTGCCCTCACCTCCAAGCACACACCTAGCATTTTGGCTCTGTCTCGACAAAACCTGCCTCAGCTGGAGGGCTCGACCATTGAGAAGGCAGCCAAAGGTGGCTACGTCTTGCACGAGGCCCCCGGCGCCAAGATCACCTTGGTTTCTACTGGTTCCGAGGTCTCGATCTGCTTGGAGGCTGCCAAGTACCTCCAAGAAAAGCATGGCGTCAAGGCGCGCATCGTTTCCATCCCATGCTTCGAGGTCTTCGATGCTCAATCTAAAGATTACAGACTGTCCGTTTTGCCCGATGGTGTTCCGTCTTTGTCTGTTGAGGTCATGAGCACAATGGGTTGGGAGCGTTACACGCACGAGCAATTTGGCATCAACCGCTTCGGTGCCTCTGGCGCCTACAAGGACGTTTATAAGGTATGATTTCTATCTAGCCGGCTCGACCCTGTGCTGTTTGCAAATTCTCTTGTCTTCTAACGGACGCTGTAGAAGTTTGAATTCACCCCCGAGGGTGTTGCCAAGCGCGCCGTTGCCACGATCGATTTCTGGAAGGACGTGCCCAACGTTCGCTCTCCCGTCAACCGAGCTTTCCAGCAGCTCATTTAAAATATCGAGGGACTGAGCTTTTGACGCCGCGCCCGGTCGCGAAACGAAAATGATTTGGTCAGGTGCTCTTGCTACGAATCGTTTCCTTTAGTATCGGAATACAGTCTGATGTGTGGTGGTGATACTTTGAATGTGGGAGCACTGGAAGGGCAAGGATTTGAGGTGGTCTGGAAAATATAGAAGTGTTTTCGTCGTCCATGAGAACTACCTAGTATGTTAAAATTTGAAATGCTTTGACCAACGCTCAGGACAATGACAAGTCTTTTGATGTGCGTGCGCATTGCTACAAAATACTGTACAGAGCGGTTTAATTGACGAAGACCTCCGGTAGATTAACTCCTCGCTGATGTGAAGAAACGGCATTCTGCTGCATGAAGGAGGGCCGAGAGCAGGCCAGTCGAATGGGCCGCGAGCGAGCAATCCCATAATGTAGACGATGAGGACGTGTCAAATTGGAGCGAGTTGGTTTCCAATATGAGCTGTTCTTGCTGTTGTTGTGCTAGGCATCCTTGCGCAGTTTGATCCAACTCGGCGCCTTCCATTGGCCCAGGTTACGCGGGTCATTTGTCGAGGTGTGGTCCAGATCCGAGATGGCGCCAGCAACCCTACCCTTGCACATCGACATCGGCCCCGGCCCGTCGCCAGCATCGATCGAGATGGGGGGAGAGAGAGAAGACCAAAAAAAAAAAAAAGAAAGAGAAAAAAAACCCCCATTCTCAGCAAGGTCGCTGCGTGAATTGGTCGATCAAGTGTAGGCAGATGGAATTTTTCTGCTGAGACAAGAGGGGTCGAGTTACTTTTCTTCTCCATTTCTTCCATCAATCAGCACTGGCAGCAGCATCGCCAGCTCTCTCCGTTTGAGCCGTCCATTCTGTCTGGAATCGACGACCAATCCTCTCGAGACGAGCGGCCGCGCGCCTGGCTTCTCTGGCCTCGTCCGACGAAGCAGCGACGACGAGGCCGACCAACAGAGGAGCCGCGTCCTCGGGGTGCAGCAGCTCCTCTGTGGCCTGCGGCGCGGGCGGAGACGTCGCCGCCTCCGACGACGATTGTCCGTTTTCTTGGTCACTCTGCTCCTCCGCTCTGGCAGCGATGGCATCTGGCGTCGCATCGCGCGGATCGAGATAGGTCTGGACCAGGACGGGACCAGAATCCGCGTATTCGACCATGATGCGCTGGGGTCGGCCGAGATGGGCCCGCGAAGCAGCCGTCTGGGACGACAGGGCGCTCGAGGCCAGCGACGTCAACGAGTCCAGGTGCGACGGCGACGACGACGACGTGATCAATGGCGTGAGCGTCATATCGCTGAGATGGATGGACAGGGTGGGGTGTTGCGAGGGGAGGTTGGCCATGACGGTCCCCCGTCTCTCGATGTATCGGGGACGAAGGTATTTTTTTTTTGGTATCTTTTCCCCTTCCTCTCCGTTTTTCTTTGTCTCTGGAGGAACAATGGGGGCAAATCTGACAAGGTTGAAAAAAAAAACGATTGCTGTATCCTTGTGATGTCTTTTCTTTCTTCTTTTCTCTTCTTTTCTCTTCTTTCTCTGGTGTGGTTTTCGGGTCGATGGAAAGAATTGCCCCGGGATCGTATGTACAGTACAAGAATCCAGAAATAGAGGAAAAATATTAAATGATATGAACGAATGAAGATGGAATTAGAGCGACAACAGCTGAAGAAAAGTGACCAGGAAGGGGGCTGGGAGGACAAGATTTTCAAATGACGATCAGGGTACGTAGGGGTCTCAGAAGGCGTCCAGAGTAGTTCGTCAGTCTGTGTGATTCATACGACGGGAAGAGGGGTAAAGGCGGGCAGGCAGGCAGAGAGGCGGACAAGGGTGCCGAACGAATGATTCGAGACGAAATCAGATAGGCAAATGGCCGAGCTTCACCAGTGTGTGCTTCTTCTTCTTCTTCCTTTTTCCGCCCCCCCCCTCCCAAAGGCTCGCGTCGGTTTTAATAATTTTGGACAGTGGCTTTGCCTGTGCGTTCGCTGCTAATGAGATTTTGGGGGGGGGGGGGAGGGGGGAACGAGAGGGGCATGTATGTACGAGCGTGACGAAACCGGACGGACGTACGTCGAGGACGAACGCAATTGTTGATTAAAAATCAATCTACACAGGATCGGGTCTTGATGTCTTGTCCAAGATTAATAAAAGAGATTGAACTATAATGATGGCATAATAAGATTTTTAAAAAAAATAAACCTCCTGTAGTATAGCTCAACCTTCTTTTTACACGATGCTCTCTAACCGACGCTGCCGAGGCCTAATCCACACCCACACACACACAAAAAAGTTTTTTTAAAAAAAAAAAAACAATCAATTCAGAAGCTCGTTTGGTGGGGAAACACGTACCCCGCCTTTTTGAGGGACCATAATTCACACGGTGGTGGACCTGTCAATCAACCATGAGGAGGGGGAGGGGAACTTGTGTTGTACAACTTTCCAGATTCGAAGCATTTTGTGATTGGAGCATGTGCAGGTGGGAAAAGTAAAAAAGATGCTCAAGTGGAGAAACAGTGCATTGTAGTGTATAATGATACATGTTAGGAGAGTATTATTAACTGCTCGTCCTTTTTTTTTTACACCCCTTCTTGGCAGAGAGTGCAGGAGGAGGGGTGGTAACGGGATGTTTTTGAATATCGTATTCACGCCTGTGGCGAGACGATTGTGACGGAGCTGCCTTTTTGCTTCTACGGGTGCTAGGCGTGGGGACACGAAATTTCTCGTCCAAGGGGGGGGGGGGGGGGGGGGGGGGGGAAGAGGAGGGGAGGAGAGAAATCAAAAGAGAAACAACAGCAGTAACAAACCCCGGCCAGGCTGTTCATGGTGCTGTTTGCATATTGAGGTGCGGGCGTGGAAAGAGCATGACGCAGTCGATGCAAGCACTTGTGGTCCGGAGTCTTTATGCCGCTTGCTGACGTCATACAGACGCTTGAAAGTCCTTTTTGAGAAGCGAATCGTGACATGTGAAAATGCTGACTCTCGTGACTCTGCGGTGAGGCCTGTGATTAAGGGTATCGTGTTTCCCGAATGACGAATGACACGACTTTTGTGCTTTCTCGTCCGTCTCGCGTTTTTGCTTCCCGACACTCACTGACCGGCCCGTCGTTTGCTCTGGTAGTATCTGCTCCGCATTACATTGCAAGATTTCGGGTGACCAACGATCCGCACTGGTGCAAGGCCACGTTGAACATTTTCAAGAGGGAGTTCCTTCGTTCGCTGCGATTCCAAGACGAGTGTCAAGACCAATGCAGCTCTGCATTTCTAAGCGTTATCAAGTATAGGCTGACTCACGGAGCGACGCAGATGGCCAATCCATAGCTAATAAGCAATTTGTGCCGCCTACACGAGCACCTCGTCCTCGTCGAAAGCTCATTTTTTATCAAAGGTGCTTTCTCAAGGCCAGTATCTGTCCAGGCTCATTACGTAGTTCTCCTCATGGCTCGTCCATTCATTAATAATTATCCATGCCCATGTTCGGCCCTCACTGCCTGAGGTTGATGGCAATGATTTCTGCTCTAGCCTTTTATGCCATCCCTTTTTAGTCTCCAGGTACCGCAAGACGCATGTACCTCTACATCGAATTCTATCCGTCTTCGCAACGACGTGACCTGTCTATCTGCGGTCGATCGCTCCATTCAATCTTCGACTCGATTACGTAGCGCCGCGCGACTTCCCGTATCTTTCCTGACACTCGTCAGATCTGCGACGATATTCAGCATCTTTGCGTTGACGTTTATTAACGCGTTGTTTCCTCCGAGCAACTTATTGCACATCTCGTGAAGCATGGCGCTGTTTTTGTCCCGCAGATTCGATTCGCTGATCCAGCGATTCAGGATCCTGTTGTCTGTATCTCATTCTCATCCTTCTTGTCCTGAATCTTCTGCTTGCTATCGCCCTTACCGCTTTAAGCTTGAGCCATCGATGCAATGTTCGACCTCTGTCCAATTCCTTTGCACTCGGCCTCGATTTGGTCTCAATCTGTTCATCGGTGGATGGCTGCTGCATACTCCCTTCAACTTTGAGAGGGGTAACACATGCGGCTTGATGAGGGGTTGGTGCGGATGGCGCTGTAGGCACTGCAGGTGCCGTAGTTAGATCATCGGGTTTGGTGGATGGTTCTGCTGCGGCTGTTGTAAGTCATCCTGCGACTGTTGTGGCAGATCCTACAGCTGCTGTGGATGGTTCTGCGACTGTTGGACGAGATTGTCTGGCATCTCTTGCTGTCCAATTATTGAACTCAGTCCGATTCCTGAACTCAGTTTTCCATCCCTCGATTATGTATGCAATCTCGGGACATTGTTGGATACGATATAGCCAGGGATAGACCGCCTCAACCTCATTCACCTTTCTCACGGCAAGAGACGGCCAGATAATTCGGATATACATGACCCGACATTGGGCGTCCACTGGATGCTTCACGAGGTCGATATTCCGTGCCAGCGTATTGCTTGATGCCTGGGCAGTCCCGTCTGTGATTTTGACGATACGCTGTATTGTTTGTTGGGAATGATAACCACGAATCTTCGGTGGAATTTTGGGCCAGAAGCTCTGCAGACTTTTTAAAAACTAATCTGAGAATGCCTCTAGAATCATTTGGTATGTCTTTGATGTTGTAGCAGTCTGAAAAGTTGACTGTAGAATGAGGTGCCATGATGCAAATCGGGATGAGTGGCCTAGACAGAAGAGTCATGCATCGCTTGTATGAGGTGACGCGTGAAAAATACTGCTTGATTCTAGCAGTCAATCCACGTGACTTGGCAAGCGAATGCCGTCCAATTTGCACGCTTCGTATCGACAAGTATGGTGCGAAGGTGGAAGTCAACGTGATGTAAGATCATGGTACAGCAGTGGTGTTGGAAAGAAGTCGGCTTTTCTCCAACTGATACAGGCACACGTCCGGCTAATTAACTCCGATGCAGCTTTCGCAGATGCGCCCATGCCATGCCGCGCATTATTGTAGGCAGGCCTGGAATATGGATGAGCTGGTGGCCTTCATCAAACTTGAAGCAAGATATTTGGTGTCCTTCTCTTGACAGGCGTCCAGCAGACTGCCGAGCTAGGCCACAATAATAGAAGAGGTGACTGGCCAGGGCCTTGGTGGGTGGCTCCACTCGCCTGTTGTGGGCTTCTGGTTGGCGCGGTAGTCAGGCGTTTGGCTATCTCGCAGGCAGCTTGAGCTTGTCCAGTTAAGCCCCAACTGATTGACTGGCCCATCCATCCCGTCATCACAGGATTCTGGATCTTCTGGATCTTCTGGACCTTCTGGATCTTCTGGATCTTCTGGATCTTCTGGATCTTCTGGATCTTGTTTATTTCTTTTCCTCGTTTGAGTCTCTTCCGCGGCGCGTCTTTTCTCAACTGAAAGCTTTCGCAGGGCACACATCAGATCAAAAGAAGAGCCTTCCCATCCCTGCCTCTGCCGCTGATAACCAGCTGTCTGCCGCGCATGGTATTCTCGCATTGATCTGTGGTCTCGTCATTGACGGCATTCGCCGCTGGCTGCTGTTCCACTTGTTTCTGAGGTTGACCAGTGAACGTCAGACATTCCCCGGACAATATGACGGGAACACGCCGCAGAAGAATCGGTCATCGGCGCCGTGTCGAGGATGAAGGCGATGACGACGATCGAACCGAGGCGCTCGACCTCGATAACGATTCTTTGACCGAAGGTTCCCTCTCTGACGACGATGCCGACCAAGACAGCGATACTAGCAACATTGATGAGGTTTCCACAGACTCTCCCAAAGCCGTCAAATCGACGAATGGCGCCGCGAATAGGCGCGCTGCTGGGAAAGCTCCTGGGAAAGCTCCTGCGAAAGCCTCTGGGAAAGCTTCCGGCAAAGCTTCCGGGACCAGTAAAACGAACGTGGCAAACGGCAGGGCGAAGCATGCATCAGACACGGACATGATGCTGCATGGTCTTTCCATCAATGGCGACGAGGCGTCCCCTCAAGTGATGCATTTTGACGAGGCTATCGCATCTCCTTCCCAGTCTCTGTCAGGTCCTGTTGTCGTGAGCTCAGTGTCGGCTATGTCGTCTGTGATGCAGAAAGTTGGCAAGGTTGCTCAACGAGCTTCACAAGAACATGAGGATTACAAACGTCGAAGGGATGAGGATCCTGCCTTTGTGCCCAACCGGGGCTCCTTCTTCATGCATGATCATCGAAGCACTGGGCCTTCCACGAATGGCTTCAGGCCATTTGGTAGAGGACGGGGCAGGGGCGGACGTTATGGCGTCGGCGGCCCCTTCGCTCCCATCAGGTATGTTGCCAATAACTGTCGAGCGCTCTTAATGCCTCTCCTTTGCTCTTGACCTGACTTGATCCCTTCGATCCCTTCGATCCCTTCGGCTCCTTCGGTCACCCGTTCACCTTTCTCTGTGGACGGAGGCAGTCATGTACTGACGTGGAAACAAGCCAAGCACACCATCCATCGGACCCGACCACAAACTCCCCATGGACTCACGATATGCATGAGAGCGTGGCCAAACCCACCCGCATACCCCGACACATGCATGATGACGAAGGTCCACCAAATGGCAACGGCCTGATTCCCATCTGCGAGCCAAGCACTATCCCTATCAATCGAACATTGTCGACCGAGAAGCACATCGGTAACGCCTCAGTCCGTGTCTTCCTGCCAGATATGAAAGGCGCCTCCGTGTTTCCTGGCATGCCTGTAAAGCAATACACCAAACTGCCCGACCATCGACCCCCTCTTCGAAGAGACAAACCTGTCAGAATATCTCTGCCCGATCGGTCTCCCCGATATATATTCCCTGCTCCTGACCGATCTTTCACCTTTATTCCCCGTGCCTTGAGACCTAATCAACAGCGCATGCACGGGAAACCCAGATCTGCGTGGGGGTCTGTGGGTGGTTATTCTAGACGAACCAGCATTTTCGGCGGGAGTTACTACGGAGGTACACTCTCTCCTAGCGTTGCTCTGAGTCGACGGTCATCCATCGTTCACGATCGTGACTTCACGTTCTCGCCGACAGGCTCCGTCATTTCTCGACCACCCATGTCTGCCGATAGCGCCCGACCTGTGGTTCGTCTGCCACCAAGCATTGCCGGCCAGCCACCTATGCCCATGCCCGTTCCTATTTCTGGCTCCGTCAACATGATGGGTCCGGCCGTTGGACCCCATCCCGAGCAACAATCTCGTCCAGTCGAATCATCGATCGGCGAACTCACTCAACCTCAGACGCACCCGATGCCGCAGCGATCAGCCGTGCGGGAAAACAGGCCTAGTTCTATCCCCATGCATCAGCCTCGCCCGCAGAAGAACATCTCTGTGGCGGATATCGAGTCTCCTACTATGTCACAAGCAGGTGTAGGCGGCAGCGGCGGACCTCAAGCCCTTCAGCAGGCTTTCCACCAGCAAGTGCCTCCACATGTTACCAATGGCTTCGGACAGGTTGGACAGGACACACATTCACGCCGGCCATCTTACCAGCAGTTGACTGGTACCCCCCTTTCGCAAATACCGGAGAGAGCCATTCACGCTGCTCCGTTCCAACCCAACTCGTACGCCCAGGCCCCCTACTACGGCCAACAGATATACCCGGGCCCGCCTCAGCAAGGATACTACTACCCTCCTGGCTACTCTGGTCCCGCGATGGCTCCGCCAGTGTCTGCGCCTGCATTCGTTTCCGGTGGACAGTCGGGCGGCGTCCAAAGCAGTTTTGGTCCACTGAATCAACCAGACCAGGCGTCTGCTTCACAAGGGCAGAACCACAACCCCTCGACGACTGGCTCCAATCTCGTGGCGCAAGAGGTCAACGGCATGGTCTACTACTATGATGCCAGCCAAATCCCACCGGTCAACTCTTACCCGCCTTATTCGACTGCACAAGGGTTCCAGCCCAGTGTAATGGGCATGGGGGGAATGGTGACGCCCAGCCCCGACGCATTCTATTACCCTCAACACGCGCCAGGAATGGTCTTCTACCCACAGTAGGGCTTTGATGTGCTTGATGCGATTCCGGTTCTTGATTCAATCCCTTCGGTTCGAGATTTCAATAATGTCTACCCGAAGGTGGCTTTGTGTTGTTGATATGTGTGGCATGAGGCTATGTGTTTTTTTTTCCCTTGAATCCCTACTGTTTGCCTCTCTCCTCTCCTTGTTTTTTCTGTTTCTCTCTGTCCATGGAGTTGGAGGGGTTTCGAGTACTACTTATTGGGTTGGGTCGTTTTCCTAAAGCCTTTCAGGAGAAGAAATCACGCTTTTTTCCATGATCTTATTACAAAGAAACACACACAAAAGGAAAAAAAAAACCGCGACTTCTGTTTGAATTAGGATTATTGTCTACGACGAGCGAGTTCTGAGCATTCTTGATTACTTGACCAGTACCTCGCATGCTGGATCGGAGGAGCGCTGGAGCCTATTAGGGCGGCAACGTTTCGTGGCAAGATGCCATTAGGGGGCATGGGAAATGCTGGCATGTTGGAAAAACAAAAAGTGATACTTGCGTGGGTGAGGGTACGGTGGTGAAACTCTTTGCGCGGCTGATAGGGTATGGCTTATCGGACTGCACGGATGAGGGTTCCTGCTCGAAAGTGTCGTGCGGGCTTCCGCTGGTTTCCGTTGGTTTCCGTCACTTTTGGCTTGACTTGGTTATTGTTATTTTTACCCCTTTTTCTTTTACTCCTTTTCCTTTTTCTCCTCTTTCCTCCTGACCATGAGTAGGTTTGTTCTACATTATTTTTATTGGCATTGGAGTTGAGATGCCTCTCTCCGTGTTTGCTCATACAGCTAGCTGTTCATGGTAGTGGCGTTTCTCTTGGTCTTGGGAGCATGGTATGAATAGGCCTCAAATTCAATGGCCGTCAATAATTCGAAATATTGCATGTACGATGAAGATATCAAAATGTCGTGTGTATAGGGGTGTGGATGATCCGGAGGGCGATGTGCGTCCATAATCTTTCTGTATTGGGCATGTTTGACGAGCTGAAAACTGCCTCCGAGCCCGCCACTTGCAGCTTACGCGTAGGACCATGGCGGCGTCGTGAAAAGGACTGGTCTAAAGCGGCAGTGTACAAGCGCACCAATCACTTCGCCGCAGTCTATCTATGTTACTAATCCTTTCTTCGAAGCTTTTGGCTAGAGAGGTGCCGTCGAAAAGGTTATTCCTCTGCGGTGGGTAAAGATAGGTGTCCGGATGGCACGGTCGGTTTGGGCGATGAGACGAGTTGGGACTGGTGGCGGCGGGGATTGGTCGTTCGTTCCCCTCCCACTCTGCATATCTGCATATGGATCTGTTCATGGAAAAACTACTCGGTGGAACGCGGGATTTGTGCTGCGCGTCAATCGGTTACTTACTGTATTCATCATTTTGCGATTGTTCTAGAATTGAGCAGGACAATAAGCTGCACGGGCTCTTATATCCCGAGCGCCGTGTCTTCATATTCGTCGCAGCCAAAAGAAAGGCTCCGTGGCCAGCTGCTACGAGGGCGGGTTGGATCGTGAGGTCCATTAGCAATGCGTCGGCCAGTGCGGGGAAGTTTCTCTGCAGGCATGTCCTTGGCGGGCGTGGTCCTTGCACGCCGGTCTGCCGGTCGGAAAATCCTGCTTCTTTCTTCTTTTTCGTCTTATCATGGTGGCCTGCCTGGCTGCTTTCTTAGGCGAGCAGGCATCTGGCTCCAAGGAGTCTCGGTAGGGTTGTGTGCATGCACCTGAGATTTTTGGGAGACAGCGAGTTGATGACGACGACTTGATTAATAGTATCATGGGTGTCGATTTGGGCACATCGACGGCCTTACGAGGCTGCGGGAGAAGAAAGCAAATCAATGAGCGGGAAATATGAAGCACGACAAGCCAACATTCATACAACACGTATTCCTGCATGCCTAGGTAGGTACCTGCAAACCTAACTACGGCGCTACCTTGGTGCTTAGCGCAAGTACGGAGAACAGTACGTACATGTACTGTATACTACTAGGTACTAGGTAAGTACTCCGTAGTGACGAATCGTGATGCCAAGCAGACGGATCCTACGATGCATGTTCCCGGGTCAAGCAGCCGGGTACGTCGCGGTCGCGAGCGGGTCTCAGGCAAGGAGGTCTTGTGGTCTTGCATCTCCACTTGCGTCTGCAGATGGAAAGATGGATTTTGATTTGGACGTTACGCAGCCCCGGAGTTGTTGCAGCCACTGAGGCAGCCATGGCGGAATCGCAGGGTTTGTTTGGACCGGGGCAGGGCAGTTCGGGGCAGTCGGAAAGGCCGGAGGAAATCACCGCCCCGACGACGACGTCGTTGACGAAACGTCGAGACATCAGCTGAGAAGAGCTTCTGCTGTGTAGCTTGTTGGTGCAGCTATTGTCTGCAGACCCGACCCTGTGACAGTGACAACATTAAGCTTGAACTTTGGAACTCGCCGCCGACCGTGCTCGAGCTGCGCACGGAGCTTGCCTAGGTGCCCCTGCCCTGCCCTGTCTGCTTTTGCCCTGGGCCTCTACGTACCTCGCTCAGCGATGCTCTCGCATGTCCGAGACTAAAACGCGAAGCCGATGGTCCAACTTGGGCCGCCCCCAGGCGCTCCACCAACAAGGCGGGGGGAGGGGGGAGCCACTAGGCGACTTTCGTCCCATGCTTTCATCTTCCTCAAAAGGCTCCCCGTTCCCGACCTTTCTCAAAATCTCACTTCCTTTCCTCTTCATCCTTCTTTGCTGAGCAGCAGTCTTGGGGACTTTGTTCATCCCCTTTTGCCATTCTTGCCGCCTGGCCAGCTCCAGACCAAGCTCCTGATTCCAGTTCCCCTTTCGTCCCTTCAGCAATATAACCAAGCTTCCTGGCCTTGTAAACCTTCGGCTGCCGTCTTAACTCTGGAAGGTACGCACACACACCACTGGCGCCTGGCAGCCAAAGCCCCCGCGGCCGCCGAGGCCGCTGACGCTGCCATTGCACATCTCGTCACCGCCCTGCTCTGCCTGCCCACGTGCTTGCGTTTCACATTAAAACCTCGTCACTGACCGACCGCCCGCCCTCGAGACTCTCGAGATTCTCTTCTTTCTTGACTGACTTTTTACAGTTGCTTGCGTTCAATACCATTTCTAGTCATCCACAATCATGTCGACTTCGAAAAACACAAATCCTGTCAAAATGCCATCTGGTTCCCATGCTACACGCGACGTCTTGGTCACGGTCAAGGTGTTGTTCGCCGGCTACATTCGCCGAACCAAGATGCATCTCCACGAACTAGTTCCTGTCATTTTGGAGCAAAATGTGGGGTTTTTTTTTCCCTGTCTTCTGTGTTATTCTTTTCGTTGAATCTCTCTGTCCTAGCCCTCTTATATTACAGATTCTCCATGATTGATGTATCAGCGACTGACTCGCCCCGATTATTCAGATTCGAGCCTTGTTGCAGATTCCGAATGGCACAACCCTCATGATCGAGCGTTTTTCCGACTCGGCAGCTGCGTTTGTCATGCTTGATACCGCCAACACGTCTGTGTACAAGCAATTGCACAGAGCTGCCAAGGCGAAGTCAAGAGTCAAGTTGCGTGTCTCGTTTCTTTATCAAAGCGAGTCTGTCGCTCCTCAGCCTGCTGCTGTCAAAGACGTCCCCGAGCCCGTCGACGCCGTTTCATCCGAGGAGCCAGAGCCCGCAGATACATGTCCATATCTTGCTCTTCCTGTCACCTCACCCTACTTTCTACCGCCAAAGCACAAGTCAGGTCGCCGTCCGGAAGATCTGATGAATAAAACAAACGAAGACCTCCCTATTCGAAACGAGATGCCGTCACTGGCCCAGAATCTCGAGAATTCTGGAGAAAGCAATTTGGAGCAAACCAAACTCGAAGGTCTGGCGTCACAGATGGCCAACTACCGGCCCTTTTCCTACTCAACTACCTTGCCCATGTCTTCTCAGCTCTGCACACCCATTCGGCCGGTCGAAGAGCCTTTGTTCGCCGTCCGCTGCAATAATTGCGAGAAAACAATGCCTGATGCCCATTATCACTGTGAAACTTGCGACGACGGGGACTTTGACTTGTGCCAGTCATGCGTCGACCTGGGCGCCACCTGCATCGGTAACCATTGGATGATTAAGCGCAGGATGAAAAACGGTCAGTTTGTCAATAGCACGACAGAGATTTTCGACTGGGGTTATCGTGACGGTTGTGTCCGGGCCGCCGACCCTCATCATCCCAAACATCGATTTGGTCCCCTATATGAACCTGTTGCGCATCCTGGTGCTACGTTTGCATCCCAACAAGTTCACACAGGCATCTGCTGCGACGGTCCTCTGTGCACGTCTCCTCCTGCCAATAACTCCTACATTCGTGGCGTTCGCTACAAGTGTGCCGTTTGCCATGATCTTGACTTTTGTGCCAATTGCGAGGCTAGCCCCTCCAATGAGCACAATAAGTCCCATCCGCTTTACAAACTCAACATGCCAGTTCACAATTTGCCCGCCACTTATTTTGCCGAAAGTCACGACGGCACGTGCTTGCGCACAAAATTTGATCGTCCGAGCACTGCCTCGAAGACTGCTGTGATGGTCCTTCCTCGCCATCAAAACTCTATGAACGCCGTTCAGACAGTCATGGACGTCAAACCCATCGAAGCAACCGCTACGCCGCTGCACACAGCGGAAGGATCAGTCACAGAGCCAAAGCCTGAACTTCAATGCAAAGAGGAGGACCTTCGTGCCGTATTTCTCCGCGATTCGGTCGCAGATGGCACCATCTTTCCACCGAATCATGTGTTTGAGCAGACTTGGTATCTTCGAAATGAAGGTAAGGAAACTTGGCCAGCTGGATGCTGCGTCAAATTTGTTGGAGGTGACTATATGGGTCACGTTGATCCTTCTCATCCAGCTGGCATCGGAGAGCTCGTCTCGGCCTCTGAGTCTACTGTCTGCTATGTGCCTCTTGGACCTGGGCAGGAGTTCCCTTTCACTTCATTGCTCCGCACACCGTCCCGTCCGGGTAAGATGATTTCATACTGGCGCTTGACCACTCCCGATGGCACACGATTCGGACATCGTCTGTGGTGTGAGATCAATGTGCGCGCTCCCGTCTCAAGTTTCACACCTGCTCCTGATCGTTCTTCTGAGTTGAAGCCCAACGAGACTTCCGCTGTTTCCTCGTCAGTTGAGTTATCAACAAATGATTCGGCCGAGGTGGAAGGCAGTATGCAGTCCAGCAATGCGCTGCTATTTCCCAAATTTGACCAGGAATGTCTTGATGCCGGCATGCCAACGCATGATGAGACGGAAACAGTCAATGATGCAGGCCTCATGGATGCTGGGCATGTTGAAGAAGACGACGAGTGGGGCGACGAGTTGGACTTCCTGACGGATGACGAATATGATGTCCTTGACGCCTCAGATGATGAGTTTCTCCAGGAGCATCAGGAGACGCTCTCGAAGAAATAGGCACGCAAATGCACCTTCACAAGGTACGGTTGGCTACTAGGAACCTAGTACCTAGTAGGTACGTATGAGGTGAATGCTCGCGACGATATCTGTGGATCGCTAGTTTATTTACGAGAGCGAGTAATATCAGATGATTGAGAATATTTCTTTGCCCAGCATCCATGAGCATCCATCTTTTTTTTTTCGCCCAGTGATTGAACGCTCACGTCTTGTTCTTTTAATGCCAGGACAGAAATAACGATTTTGAAGGAGGATATGTACAGGATACAATGGGTGGCCAGCAGAGGTAGGTTTATGTAGGATACTACAGGTGCCTAATAGAGGTAGGTATATATAAAATACTATGCATACTTAGTAGAGTAAGGTATATACAAGATACTAGGTATATAAACCTGGTAGAGGTAGGTACTTATATATAACCTCGTGATAGATGTTTCAGTCACCTAAAGGTATTAGTAGTCATGTTTAGCGGCTTAATACGAACGCAAGTCGCCAGTCGAGTTTCCTTGTTCAGCCTTTACCACGCACTTCGTACCAAGGCTTGCGCTGTATGCGACGAAATGCAGTGGATTCGAATCCCACTTGACATGGGTTCGATGCGTTTGTGCTCGGGTTTCAAAAAAGCTTCTTGATCCTATACAGTTTCACGCAAGTTTGAGAACAGCCATTGCTGAAAACCGCGCCTTTTCCGCGGATCGTAACAGCAATTGCAAATAACAGCAGGTAAACGGTCCAGCACGCACATGCTCAACATATGACCGGCTCGATCAATCATCGTCCATTCATGTACGCAAAATCACAGATTGAGTCCAACCTTTGAAACGCCATTTCATTTCAACTCATTTCACTCCCTGTCCCCGTGAACCCTCATCCCTCATCCCTCATTCCTTAACCAGTCCTCCTGTCCGCCTCCGCAGAGGTCGCCTTTTCGGCAGGATCCGGACCCGGATTTAAATAGTCGGCATCCTCGGCAGCCTCGTACTCGGCAATCAAATCGGCCACCACCTCTCTCGCCTCGTCGAACTCGTTGAGGTTCTCGGCAAACGGGGCCGTCTTCTTGTATCCCTCCATGAAGGCGTTGCGTTTCCGCATGCCGTCGTACTGTTTAAGGATTCGTTTGAATAGCTAAAGCACTCGCATTCCGTCTATTAGTGACCTTGGTGCAACAGTCTCTCGCACGACCTTTCATTTTCTAATAAAAAGGGGCTAGGAGAGAATTGACGAAGCGGCGGCGGCGATGGCTTCAGGGACTCACCGTAGCTATGCTGGTATGGTTCGCGAGCATGAGCCCGCTGACCCTGTGGCTCATGGGGATATATGGACTTCGTTTTGTCAGGGCGACCTGGATGCTGGCCGGACCCCACGGGATGAAGGTGGCCAGGCGGCGTTCTCGGATGCGCAGCAGGCTCTTGTGCACGTCGGTCGGGTCAACCTCGCCCTGGATCACGTTGAGGATGGAGATGTAGCAGCTCTTCTTGCCGGGGACGGTGGAGACCATGCGGTTCTTGGGCTGGAGCAGTCGTCGCATGACGTCGAGCACCGTCGTCTTGCGCACCGTCTTGGCTTGCTCGACCTGGTCGCCAGTGAAGGGCGTGTATGCCGTCATGAGGAAGTGACACCGGGGTGTGGGGATGAGAGACGCCAGGATGCTGACGAGATCGTTGTGCATGTATCCCGGGTATCGCAGCGTCGTCGTGCTGGCAGACATGACGGTGGCCACCAGTTGGTTCGTTTGCTGAAAGCTGGGCTCCTGCACATGCAGCCGATCCGCCGCGATGTGTGACAGCGCCCCATTGTCCAAGACGACGACAGAATCCGCATTCTGTGTCAGCCTCCTCATCGACAAGATGCTGTTGTACGGGTGCACGACCACATCGCCTGCGTTGGTCGTGTCGGGGAAAACCGAGTACGTCTGGACGATTTTCTTGGGAAACCGGTCGTTGAGCCTTTCCAACAGGAAGCTGCCCAGGCCGGAGCCCGTGCCGCCAGCAATGGAGTGCAGCATCATGAAGCCTTCGAGAGAGTCGCTTCCGTCGGCCTCGCGATCAATCATCTCCATGATGTCTTCGCAGACGGCTTCGCCCGACTGGTATCCGTCGCCCCAGTTGTTGGCCGCGCCCATGCCGTTTTTGCCGACATAGAAGTTTTCCGGGTTGTAAATGTTTCGATAGGGCCCTGTCTGTATGCCGTTGATGACCTGAAAGTGAAGAGAGAGAGAGAGAGTCAGCTGCCGTGTCGTAGACAAAGCCAATCCATCACAGCGGCTTGAACCCGAGCTCGTCAATGGACGGACCAAAGCTCGTCACCGCAATCGCAGATCGGTTCCCCC
>JMQE01001479.1:0-130260 GCA_000731825.1 Hypocrella siamensis | reverse complement strand
GACGTGATGTGTTTTGAGATGTGGTCTGTCAATGTAAAGCCTTTTAACCTCATGCCCAGGAGGGACACTGCGACCTATATCCGTCAATTTTGCATGCAGCGTGCACGAATCGTATATAGGCCGATCAGTCGATTTTGGACCGAGAAGAAATTATTCTATAATGGTAATTGTCAGGAGTTTTCTCCATGGTATACGAGTACGAAGAGGTAGTGCAGCTAGCTAGATCTCAGCTTTGCTTAGAGGCCCCGGAGCGAATAAGCAATCTTCGTTCAGCACGCTTGAGCCTTTCTCTCCCTTGCCAACTCGATTCTTTCATGCTGCACTGCCCACAGTGTGATTAATATGCCTATTGAGCAAGTACTCAAAGTTGCCCAATATGCTGAACGATAGCAGTCCAAGCCGTCGTGACAAGAGCGTTCGCCAGTGGGGTCAAAGACACTGTGGGAGTCCAGGACTAGGCCGTACCAGACGTTGAAAATATTTGATGAAATGACGGGTGCAAGCGTCATGAAGCCCCAGTTTTGGCTCAGCCCGCGTATCCCAAACGCTTCAGTGACGAGCGAGGGGAAAACGCCGAACAAGAATCCATAGCCGAGACCAGAGAGTCCCGAAACCATTTTCAAGAGATGAGGATTCTCAATGACTAAGGCGCAGACTTGGGCCAGAATGAAGACGAATGATGCGACGAACAGGCACCAGAGGCGGCTCACGTGGAGAGAACGAACCAAATAATCAGAACCGACACCTAGAATCATGGCCTTAGCATTTTTCGCAAGTTTGGGCGGTTTTCAGACAAACTAAGGGAGGCGAGAAGGACCAATAAAGCCGCGAGGGAAAAAAAAGAAAAAGAAATTAAACTCCATTGGCATAATGATGGGATGGAACTCACCGCTGAGAAGACGGCCGGTAAAACTGCACACAGAAAGAATTGAAACATGAATCTGCTGACGATGAACGAGAAAATCCTCTGTTACAGAAGGATCGTAATGTTTCCATAGAGTGTTGACGTTGTTCCCAATGTTGCTGAAAGTACAGTTAGTTTAGTGTGCTTTGCTAAGACAAGAGGAATCGACGTCGCTTTGATTTGTAAGGGATGAAATCGGGGATGTTGTACTTAATAGTCATTAAACCAGTGCCAGCTAGAATGGCCATTATGATGAAGAGCAACCAAAAGGACTGACAACAGAGCAATTTCAAGCCGCGGATATCTGTGCGTTGGGACCGATCTGTATCAACACTACTTGCTACCACATTCTCCACGGGGTCGGATACCGACGACGATATCAAAGAGGAAGTTTCATCGATAGATTCCTCCCCGACCTCATTGCCGACAGGACAGCAGCTGGAGTTGGGACCAGAGGTCGAGGGCGGCAACGTCGCGGACTTGACGGCAGAGTCAATGGAATACGTACCAATTTCCTCAGAGGAGCGACTGATTCGAGGCTCTGACTGGCTGGTAGATGGCCGCAGACGCGCTGAAAAGGAGGACGATCGGCGGGACTCGCGTGCTGGAATAGAGAGGTAGCTGGTGTGCGGGTAAACCTTGAGAAAAAAGAACCCGACGAAGGTCAAGCCAAAGGTGCCCCAAGAAAGCATCTTCAGTAGAGAGCTCGGGTCCCCAGGAAAGATGACTGCGCCCAAGAAGGAGAAGAAAAAAGCACTCAATCCGAACGCTGCCAAGGGGAACGCTGTCGCCGTGCCTCGGTGACTAGGCCAGTTCAGAGCTGACGTCTTTATTGATGCGGTGAAGCCCATGGAACTTCCCAATCCGGTCAGGAAGGAGAAGAAGCAGAGGGCTGCAACAGAGCCGGAAGAACGGTCATATGCCATGTGCAAGGGAAAGTAGCCGACGGCGAGTAGGACAGCGCCAATGAGAACGAAAGGATGAGGCCGGCGGTCAACCAGTATCCCCAAGGGAACACCGAGCAAATACAGGCCAATATGCCCAAACTGCCCAATCAGATTACTTTGAGTGGCCGAAAGTTTCAGTCTCTCAGCGAACTGCGGCGCCCAAGCGGAATACGCGTACTGTGGTTTGCGGTTTAATATGGCAATGGTCTGCAAAGTAGCAGCCCGACAGGACCGAGAGAACCGAAAGGCTTGCCGGGCGAAGAGAGAGACTCACATTAGTACCGCAGGCAAGCGAGATGACCGTGGCAGCTGCGCTCGCAATAAGACGGGCTCGTCGCAGTTCCTGTTGCGGATGCTTGCTCATGATTGCTCCGGGTAAAGTGATCAGCCAGTCGCGGCAATCGAGTGCGCCAAGTCAGGGCTGCATAGGCCAGTCCTACGAGCAAGATTGCGAGCCGGTGCTCTGTTAAAGTGCAGGTTTCTCTAAGGAAGCCTGCGTGAGTACGGATAATCGGGTATCATCGAGCTTGACAAACGTTGAAGCGACAGGCTTTCGTTCTTATGGTGTCGCGACCTGTTTCACCAGGGCGCCTACCTACGTGTCCATCTACCTCGTATCAGCAGCCGAAGAGGTGACGGCCGAGCTGCACAGATAGGAGTGTACATTGAGAAAGCCCCTGTCGTCTTAGCAAAACTGCTAGAGCAAGTGGGTCTCTTGCTAAACCATCCAGATAGATCACTACCTAGCTCCTAGGTACCTCACATGCTGTATCTTTAGGAGATGCAACACAAGTGGAGAGACTGGGCGCCGATCTGGAGCCGATCCTTCGGCAACGACAAACCAATCCCGCGAAACTCGATCGTTCATGTGTTCGTCGCGCCCACTCTCTACTTACCCTTGATGCCCAGGCCCATAACTATAAGATCTCCATATAATCTTACACGCATCTTTGTCTTTCCCTTATGATCTTGAGTGTTTTGCATGATTTAAAGCTCAGCAGGATTAAATAATGAATATATTTAAATCTAGAAATTCCAGAACATCAAAAATTAAGAAAAATCATAGTCCGACCTCGACATATTTGGCAGTGCTGCCATTTGTTGCACCCAAGAATACATACCTGCGTACTTAGGTATGTACATATAATTATGTGCATACATACTAGGTACGTACCTAGTATGCGTCAGGGACGCCACCTCGTGCGCAAGACCTTGCATTATTACGTAACGAGCCCAAGCGTCCACCCCTATGCATGACTCTGACCATTGCGACGAAGTCGCTCTCACCAACTACTAGGTATCTTCCACGCTGCCTTGTCTGTCGCGCCACATCAGGCGCTTTCAACCGCTCCATCAACATTCCAACCAAAACGGTCCCAGCTGTTTCTCGTCCGACGATCGATAGTAAACGCGCATCGCCTGAAGGCGTAGCATCAACGCAGGATGGGCGCACTTCTCTCTCTTCCGCTGCTGGCGGTCCCGAGCATGGGCACTGTATGTGTTCCTGGCCCTGCTCTCCAAAGAGGTTCATACAATCAGGATTGACGGGGTCAAACTTAGGTATTATCTTTTGCAGCCAGTTGTTGCGGAGCCGCGACGTGCTCGATGGTGTGCAGTGCCTGCGGCAAATGCGGCAACAGGTGCGCAAACAATCATTTCTTTGTTCTTTGTACCAGTGTGTTGGTAGGGATCTTTGCATTCGCTGACGTATACCAAAATTGGAATCGGAAAGTGTCGCTACTCGTATCGCTTACGCGCTCATACTCCTCGTGAACTCGATTTTGGCATGGATAATGCTGACCCCTTGGGCGATCGAGAAACTGCAGCACATAGCACTGGATTACGTCAAGATCAATTGCCCTAATGGCGAATGCTACGGCTGGCTGGCTGTCCATCGGATCAACTTTGCCCTCGGACTCTTCCATATAGTCCTCGCCGGACTTCTTTTTGGTGTTGCGTCCTCGAAACATCCTCGCGCAGCTATACAAAACGGCTACTGGGGCCCCAAAGTCATTGTTTGGTTAGCCCTCATAGTTGTCGCCTTCCTTATACCCAACGAATTTTTCATATTCTGGGGCAACTATGTCTCCTTGATGTGCGCCATGCTATTCCTCATCCTCGGACTTGTCCTTCTTGTCGATTTGGCTCATACTTGGGCCGAGTACTGTTTGGCACAAATTGAGGATACGGACTCTCGATTCTGGCGATTCATTCTTATTGGAAGCACCCTTGCCATGTACCTGGGATCCATAGCCATGACGGTCGTTCAGTACATCTTCTTCGCCAAAGGTGAATGCCATATGAACCAGGCGGTCATCACGATAAATCTATTATTCTGGGTCGCCGTGTCTTTCATATCGATCAATCCGACGGTTCAAGAGTACAACCCGAAAGCAGGCCTTGCGCAAGCTGCCATGGTCTCGATCTACTGTACATATCTTGCAATGTCCGCTGTATCTATGGAACCTGACGACAAGCATTGCAATCCACTGGTGCGGGCACAGGGCACTAGAAAAACTTCTGTTGTAATCGGCGCAATCGTCACAATGCTGACGGTAGCTTATACAACGACGCGTGCCGCGACCCAGAGCCTTGGGCTTGGGAATAACACCGGTGGCGTTCGCCTGCCTGAGGACGATGAACATGATCTGGTCACGCGTCAACCAAGTGCCCGCCGAGAAATGAGAGCCGAGGCTTTACGTCGTGCGGTTGAAGAAGGAAGTCTGCCGGCAGATGCCCTCCTCTCGGACGACGAGAGTGATGCAGGTGACAATTCACCACGCGACGACGAACGCTCTCAAACCCAGTACAGCTATACAATGTTCCACATCATCTTCTTTCTGGCAACTGCATGGGTTTCCACGTTACTCACGATGCAATACAAAGAAACTGACGAGAACAGTGACTTTGCCCCCGTCGGTCGGACATATGCGGCAAGTTGGATCAAGATCGTCAGTGCGTGGGTGTGTTACGCGCTTTACATATGGAGCTTGATTGCTCCTATCGTTCTTCCAGATCGCTTCGACTTTTCTTAGGTTTGCGTTGCACCATCACACATCGACTTCTTACAAATCATCTTGCCAGGCCCAACACTAGAACGCTTCAAGCCGATGAAACGGAGTTCAAGGTGAAGCTCAGGGAGCTACTTCAGTAAATCATGGTGACGGGTTTCTAGGACCAGATTGTCCGCCCTTGCGGAACCGCGCTTGATCATGAGCGAGGCAAAAGGGCGTCATCATGGAGCATGACGTGGGCGGCGGTGCTTGATGGCAGAATTTTGAGAATCCCAGCTTGAAGCAAAGGATGCTTGCTCGTTTCAGCCATCTTTGGATCTTTTTGGTTTTTTTTCTTTTTTGGGCAGTGAAATGTAGCTCGTCTCGCGTACACGTAGTCCGCAACAAAGCAATGAAACTTCCGGCACTTCATTTGTCAGGGATCAACTCTCCCAGCACTGGTAGCGCTTCAATACTTGACCAGATGAACCACTTCCACGAGAATGGACCTGCCCGATCTAATCTTGACTCTCAATGCTAAACTCCTCCGCATCTTCGTGGACGCTCTCGGGCGACCGATGCTTACCCCTCCACGATACGCTGTCATCTTGCACAGCCTGGCCTCTTCGATAGCCTAGGAAGTCCTCGGTTTTGATGCCACGGAACTGACTGGGATCGACAGCAGCGAGCTGTCGCCGTTCGCCTCTGTGCTGCTGCATATACTCGCGTATAGGCGCCATGGCAGCATCTCTGCAGGCCTCCTTAATGTCGCTCCCTGACAAGCCTGCGGTGATCTCGGAAATATGATCCAAATCGAAAAATTCTGTATCTGTCTTCGTATTTTGTAGAACAAGCTGTAGAATTCTTCGCCGTTGTTCAAGGCCAGGGAGTGAAACTGGGAATTTTTTTGGCATTCTTCGTAAGATTGCCTCATCAATATCACCGATGCGATTCGTAGCGCCCAAAACGACAATTTGAGCAGGCATTCCCGACGAGTTGGCTGAGGTCAGACCGTCCCACAGTGTCATGAATCTAACGCAGGCAGGTCAGCACCTTGATCCAGCGGCAAGTACATTTTCGTTGCCGAATCTTACTCTGCTTTCACCATTCCGCTAGCCTCATGCTCGCCGCTTCTCCGGGTTCCCAGAACAGCGTCAATCTCGTCGATGAATATTATGGTCGGTTGCATTTTGCGAGCCAAGGAAAATACAGCGCGGACAATTTTATTTGAATCTCCGTACCATTTCTCCGTCATGGTGGAAATGTGCAAATTGATGAATGAAGCACCGCTTTCTCGGGCCAATGCTTTGGCAAGCATTGTCTTTCCGCATCCAGGCGGTCCGAAAAGAAGGACGCCCGATGGTGCTGATAATAAAGGTGCTGCATGTGAGTAGAGATGCGGCATCGTCAGCGGATATATGACAGACTCTCTGAGCTCTTCAATAATGTGTTCTAGTCCCCCGATATCTGTCAAACATCGTCAGTCGGAGGGACCGCAAATGATAAAGGAGAGTAGGCTCCGGGCCGGACTTGACCTTACCAGCAAAACCGACGGATATATCTTCTGGGGGAACCATCTCCAAGGCTACTAAGTTCTCGTACTCGTTCAAAGTCAAGTCTTCAACCTTAGTCTTTCCACTCTCAGCAAACTCATCCACCCCTGCATCACATTCTTCCTTCTTGCGGCGATTCACCCGCTCGAGATGTGCCTTGGCCTGCCTTCTAATCTGTTCATGCTTTTCTTTGTCCGGGTCTGTGAGACTGCTGAGAATCGGAGTCAAGAGATTACGAGCCAAGTACACACCCGCACTCATCTGCGAGAAAATTGACTTAGCATTTCGTTTGGCGAAGAGCAGAGAGCCCGGGTTCATCATCCCTTTAAACCAACGTACCATACCGGTGAGCAATATCAGGTCTATGGCTAAATCGCCGAATTTCCGCCTCTCGGTCATCCTGAAAGCTCAGTAAAGCCAAGGTACAAGATCCCTGGATATGAAACAATTATATCAATCGGCAGCTTATTCTGGTGTCGATCGTCGAAGGCTTGGTGTCAGACTTTAGAAACGTCGCGCAAGCTTGTCAGCTTTCGGAACATGCTCTTTCAGCCCGGAAGATAATAATTACTCCGACAGCGTTCAGGTTCGATATTCGAGGAGCACACGTCGCGATCTGGTGAGATACTCGAATTGCTGGCGTTCGATAAGGTTGTTCAGATGTTAAGATGCTTTTTGTGGAGCATGCCAGTGACAACGCTGTGAGGCTGCGCGATTGCGTGGAGGATCATTATGTAAGCATACAGCCGAGGTTGCATTCAATATTCGAGTGCACGCATTGTTTACATCCGTCTCGAAAAGGAAATAAATGTATCGCATGTCCAGGCCCCGCCAATTAGCAGAAAGACCGCTTGGATCAAACTATGTTTACCAAAGGGAAGACACTACGTACAATCGTCACACCTGCTTATTGCTCTCCTATATTTTCTCCTTCTGCTTCTCTCTTGAGATTTTAATCGCTCCATCCTTGTCACGAGCCGCGGCCCATGGCTTCACGATCTACAGTCGTAAACAGCTTCGCTTCGATGGTATCTGATTCCGAGCTGGATTTTGATGACGTCGAGGTGCTGAAATCCCCACCAAGGCGCGACATGGACAGGATCCTACCAGCTGGCAAAGGCATTCGTGTCAAAGCCCACCATACCGCAGATCGGGTGACCAAACCAACTCAAAGGTTAGGGCGAAGCATCCGCGGTCGTATCGATCCCTCCAGTTCCACAGTGTCTAGATATACACTGGGAGAGAAGGATGTCAACCACTCGCTTTCAGGGACAGGGAAAAAAAAGAGAGGGAAGTCTGATCCTCATTCAGATGCAGAGGAATGCATCGACGGGCGACTCTTTCGCGGAGACGACAAGGCATCAGATGTCTTCCGGCAGTCCTCCGTCACGAAGACTCGGGAGCTCAACCGTATTGATACTCCAGATACGACCCCGAATGACGAAAACATCGAGTCGAAAATCTCAGACGATCAGATGAATTTTGACACGATATCTCTGACCAAAGACCAAGTCCAGCAAACCATGACGGGTCACGAGGTTGCAATGGAGCCCGACGCCAGACAGAGCAGCGCCTCATCCCGCAGATTGCTAGGGGAGCTCAAGAAGAAGTACGATATTTTGGAAGCTCGTCACACCGATTTGTTGGAGATTGGGATTAAGAATGCCGAACGTAATTTCGAGCGATTGAAAAAGCAATCGGACGAAACGACCGCCGGTAAGGTTCAAGTCTCACCCAATTTTCGAACAATGAAGTCAGATTGGAAAACGCGCTAATGGGACGATTGATCTACAGCCTCGAACGAATTGATAAGGGAGCTTAAGGAGAAAATTGCTGCTCAAGCGGCGTTGCTTAAGCAAAATGACGCTTTTCGCCACCAGTTGGAACGGAGCAAGGCCAACGCCAGCAAGCTCGAAGAGACAGTCGACGACCTGACAGCCTCTCTTTCGCAAGCCAGATCTGAAATTCAGTCTCTCTCCGTCAAACTCACGGCGAGTAGAGCTGCACAAGCAAGCACCAGTATATCGGGACATGCAATCAGGAATGGATCTGGAGGACTGAAGTCTGCTCCATCCGAGGCATTGATGGCTGCCCAAGCGAAAGAGGATCTCTACGGTGATTTGACAGGTCTCATTGTAAGGGCGACAACAAGGAAGGATGGCGAGGATGTATTTGACTGTATTCAAACGGGAAGGAACGGAAGTAAGTTGTCAATCTGCTCAGCTCCCATCTTGTTTCCTGTACTCATGTCAATAGGTCTCCACTTCAAACTGTCCCTGGAATCTGGCAATGGCCACAGTGCTTACGATGCCGTTCAATTGACCTACAGCCCACAACTGAACGAGAGCCGGGATGACGACCTCATGAGGCTTTTGCCGAGCTATCTCATAGAGGAAATCACATTCACTAGATCTCAAGCACCGAATTTTTATAGCAAGCTGAATAAGTCTCTAACGAAGCGGATAGAATCAGAGCCATGTTAGGTCGTCGAACAGGAAAGATGGAGGCTGTGTGTCGTTACGTTTTGAGCCTTTAAAATGATACCCGTTGCATGCACTACCGTCAATAAATACTGTGTGACGCAATGCTGATATCAAAAGGTGACACATGGTAGCCATATCCGGTATCCACAGCCTGTGCTGTTTGACGTGCCTTGCTGCGCACGACTTCAGTCATTGACTTCAAGATTGGGACGTCTAGAAAGGCAGGCAACATGAGGGACTTCGTTGTTAACGGTCAATTCCCGTTCCCTTGATGGTTGAGTGAGCCACAAGATATGTGAAGCGGGGGACAGAAAAGTTCCAGTCACAGAGTTTGAGCTTGAAAGCATTTTTCCTGACATTTTACTCTAGACTCTGAAATGAATTAGGGGAGAACTAGAAAGATTACAAAGACTATGTACGTTTGATGCATTTCAGCCTCAGCGACGAATGGACGGAGTGTAAGCAGACCTAGCAAGTGCGGAGTTGGATAAAAATGTGAGATGGCCAGTATCAATCTTTTCACAGGTTGATGAATGGTTCTCTTGCCACTGCCCTCTGCATTGACAGGCGCTTGTCGAACGGGAGTATGCACGCAGCCTTATGGGCTTTTGAATGCGCAGCAGCAATGTCTGACGAAAAAACAACATGATGTGAAGCCGAGGCCCGAAGTACCAAGAGCCGAACTTCACTGTAGACAAGGCTTGTGCGAACCCTGATGAGTAAATTATTGGGTGCCTGAGAACCTACCCAGCGGCACCGCTAGCCTTGAGAAAGGCTTTTAAGCGCCATTTCTCGTGGAATCTAGGGGTATGGCGACATATAAAAATGTGAGCAGTGTCGCCGCGCTCTATACCAATTTGGATGCTGATTATCGAAAGAGAACAAACCCATTTCTTTTTCGCGCCGCACGTTGAAAAAGGAAAAAAAGAGGCCCCCACTTTCCCTGGTCACTGGTACTAGTCGTCCATGGCGCGTCGACGCAGGTACCTTCATGTCCGTAGTAATGTGCATGCATACAAGGAACGTAAATCTGCCACCGTGTTACGTTACGAAATTGTCCTGGCGTCTGATTTCTTCATCTGCATCATTACGACCAGAGCTGCATCTTGAAGCAAGTGAGGTACCGCCATCAGACCTACGGAGCCGGCGTGGGAGTATCCCATCAAAGAACTTTTCTATATTTCAATACCCCATGTCATCCGCGCAATGAGTCTGCCATAAGCCGAACCGATCGTGTTCGCGATAATCATCACATCCGCCGTTGAAATGGCTGCAACCAATCGCTTCAGCTTCCTGGCTGTGGCCATGGTTTTCCATCTGGTCTATATCTATTCCATTTTTGATATCTATTTTGTTAGCCCAATAGTCTCGGGAATGCAACTTTTCGGCGTTCCACGCTCTCCAGAGGCGAAACCACCAGCGGACAGGCTAGTGCTTTTTGTCGGTTGGTATTGTCATTTTGTTCATGAAGCCGTCGCGTCTGACTTGAGACTTTCAGGTGACGGGCTAAGAGCTGATAAAGCTTTTCAATCGTTTCCCGATCCCTACCCACAAACCGAAGACGATCTCCAGCCTCGCCCACTAGCACCCTTCCTTCGATCTCGAGTTCTGCAAGAAGGCAGTTTTGGCGTCTCTCATACTCGCGTCCCGACAGAATCCCGCCCTGGCCACGTTGCCCTCATTGCCGGGCTGTATGAAGACGTCTCAGCAGTCGCAACTGGTTGGAAACTCAATCCTGTCAACTTCGACAGCGCATTCAACCGCAGTCGCCATACTTGGAGTTGGGGAAGCCCGGATATCCTGCCAATGTTTGAACATGGAGCTGTTCAAGGCCGTGTCGATTCGTTCATGTATGAGTCCGAACTCGAAGACTTCAGCCAGGATGCCCTCCGTCTTGACTACTGGGTGTTTGATCACGTCAAGGACTTCTTTGCCGAAGCCTCTACCAACCAAACTCTCAACGAACACTTACGACAAGACAAAATCATATTCTTTCTTCATCTTCTTGGGCTCGACACGACAGGACACTCCTATCGACCATACTCAAAGGAATACTTGCGAAATATCCAAGTAGTTGACCAAGGTATCAAAGAAATATCAGAGTTAATTCAAAAGTTCTACGGCGACAATCGAACCGCGTTTGTCTTCACAGCAGACCATGGCATGAGCGATTGGGGAAGCCATGGAGACGGTCATCCCGACAATACCAGAACACCATTCATTACATGGGGCTCGGGGATTGCTACACCAGAACTTTTCGAAGAAACCGTTGCTCCAGGACACGATGAGTACTCTTCAGACTGGGGCTTGGATCACGTTCGTCGTCATGACATTGATCAGGCCGATGTTGCTGCCTTGATGACGTATCTTATTGGTACCGAGTTTCCTGCAAATTCTGTTGGGGAGCTGCCATTGGCCTACTTGTCTGCTGACAAGAAGGAGAAAGCAGAGGCACTGCTTGTAAATGCCAAAGGCATCTTGGAGATGTACCGGGTAAAGGAAGAGAAGAAGAAGAGGAATGAGATCCGTTTCAGGTCATATCGCCCCTTCGCTGACAAGAGTCTGAGCCCGGAGCACCGAATTGCGGCTATCCAGGATCTCATCACAAATGAAAAATATGAAGAAGCCGTGGAGGAGTCTAATGCTCTCATACATATCACGCTAGAGGGGCTACGCTATCTCCAAACGTATGACTGGCTTTTCCTCCGAGCTTTAATAACTTCAGGTTATCTCGGCTGGATTGCTTACGCGATCACAACCGTCGTCGACATGTTCGTAAATTCAGGAGACATTCCGCCTCAAAGAACCCTGACTGGGATCGCGACATTTTCATCTGTTCTAATGGTTCTCTTCGCGTCGTTCATAATCTCAAAATCACCCTTCACTTACTACATATATTCTTTGTTTCCAGTCGTATTCTGGGAAGAGGTTTATGCACGTCGAGAGAGCCTCCAGCGTGGCGGGCGAAGGCTTTTCGCAGACGTGCAAACCAGTGGCGGTGCCTTGGCAATGTTTGTTCATAGTGCTTTGTACATTGCCATTATACAGGCTTTGGTAAGTCGTTCAAAAGTTGCTTTATACTGTTGATACCAACCAATTCAAGTATGCTTACTTATTTCAGGCTGTTGGGTATATCTTCCGGGAGGTCTTCACCGGGGTCTTTATCCTCGCAGCAGCTTGGCCCGTCACGTACGGCTTCACTTTCTTGCAAAGTCATTTCATTCTCAGCATCTTCTGGGCAATCTCATGCTTTACAATGAGTGCCTTCACGTTACTTCCAGCGATGAAGACCGAGAACGTCGGCTTGATGTGAGCGCATGATTCTAGAGTCTGGGAAATTCATCATGTGGATGCAACAGCTTACTGGAACTAGCTTGGCGGGTGGCCTAATCATGTTTCTCACTGGTTTCTTCTATCTCGTCTTCGAAGACACTGTGCTTGCAGATTTTGTGTTTCATTCGAGATTAGGCAAGAGCCAAATCAAATCAGGCAGAGGCATTCAGCGAACTTTGACTGGCATTCAGGTAGGTTGGGTAGCTCCCATTTCCCCCCTCTCAATCGGCCACTCATCCTGCTCCTTTTTCGCTTGTTTGAAAACCAGCGGGAGGGAGTCAGCAGGAAAGGAAAGGAAACCCGCCCTACACGTCACATCTTGAATCCTCATTTAGTGCCTCTGTTGGTGCAAAAAGGCAACTTGGACAGTCACTAAGGCCTTGGCAGGTTGGCCTGATTCCGTTGTCAATGCTCATCACAAGATCAAGCGCATTGTCTCTACAAGCCAAGCAAGGTCTGCCGTTCGGAAACCAGGTTCTTGCATGGGCAGTTCTCGGTAAGTCTTTATCGTACTTTGCAGCATCTTCAATTCTTTGTCGCTCAGCTTCTAATGCTCTTCAGTTACTTCGCTTCTGATGCCCGTTTCTCATCGTCTTCAGCCTAATCCTCACTACATGCACAGACTGGTGGTCATATTCTTGACCTGCGCACCGACATTTGTTATCCTCACAATCTCATATGAAGGGCTTTTCTACGTCGCTTTCTCTTTTACGTTGCTCCTCTGGGTTCGCCTAGAGTATGCTGTGGAAATGTTCCATCGTCAGCAACCACCGGGGCAGAGCAGCACGTATGCGCGCGACAAGAACAAAGGGAACCCCACGCAACATCGAACGTTGAGGCTATCAGATGCACGAGTCGCGCTGTTCTTCATGGTGCTTCTACAATCTGCTTTCTTCAGCACTGGCAATGTTGCGTCGGTCTCATCATTTAGCCTCGAGAGTGTTTGTCGTCTAATACCTCTATTTGACCCGATTTCTCAGGGGGCTTTATTGATTTTGAAGTTGATGATACCCTTTGTTCTGATATCCGCGAATCTAGGTATATTGAACAAAAGATTAGGAGTAGCGCCATCAGCCCTTTTCATGCTGGTCATGGCCATCAGTGATATTCTGACCCTATATTTCTTTTGGGTTGTCAAAGATGAGGGGTCATGGTTAGAAATTGGCTCCACCATCAGTCATTTTGCCATTGCAAGCCTCCTTTGCGTATTCGTCGCAGCCCTTGAGGCCGTCAGCGCCATGTTCATATCAGGCATTGAGGTTGGAAATGGACAGCAGAAGACGCCGACTAGTGCATCAAATCATGTGGAAACAGAGATTAAGGGCAAGAAAGCTGCCGATGGCAACTTATCCTGAAGCGTAGAAGACTTCATAAACAAAGACCATGAAATCAAATGAGGGTCGTGGAGACTTTGCAAAACTTTGATATACGGGTCATAGCAGAGAACGATTGGCGCAAACGTGGACAGAGGCGTATGCATTCAATATATTTCGGTAACTTCATTTTGCCACAGGAAGGGGCCCGTCGAGACGAATGGGGGACCGAATCCTGGTGATTCAAACGATCACTGCAGAAGAGCGGCTGTTCCGGGCATGATGCCCAACTATATTTGACCCTCAGGTCAGAAGGGCGACAAATCTCGATCAACCCGTAGGAAGAGAAGGTAACAAGGAGATCAAGCGTCAGCGGCGGTGAGAAGAGCGTAATTGTCTGCAAAGCTGGCTGCTCTTCGCACCAAAATGTCTGACGACGCTATCGACAGGAATGCGCCAGACTGTACGCGAACTCAAGGCCGCAGCTACCCGGCTTACAGCATGCAAGTGCGATGAAACATTAGAGCGATTCTCTCCAGGTACTTACCCGCGTGGGTAGGTAGGCCAGTGCCTACCTAGTAGTGAAGGGTGATGACGCAACACATTGACATTGTTTGGTGTCTCGCTATGATTCGACCCCACGGCCCGCATCAAGCTCTCGTGACGGTTCCATGTCGAACTACAGGCTTCCGCTCACCCGCGCACGTTCACGTGGCCCCCACCTCCGGGTCCGACGAAGTTTCGAGCTGCGTGACTTGCAGACGGCGTTACGGGGTCATTCTGCTCGAATTCTTTCAGAGTTCTTGGCTGATCGTCCGCCCCACTACAACTTAATCTCATGCGCCCGCGACTGCACGCACAACCAAACAACGATCGGGCGTTGTCGACGCCTGTTGGCCAGCCAAGGTTTGCCATCTTTGTTCCGTGCGCCACCAAAACTTCCAATTTGCGGGGGGCATTTAATAAGTCTGCTGCAAATGGTGGACAACCTGCGTCTGGGAACCAGTCACGACGACACAAGTGCTGGTGGCGAGGATTGATCAATCTGTATACCTACCATCTGCAGGTGGTGCTTTTCAAAATACACCTTGCGCCGTGGCAACAAGGCAATCGCTTCCGATCCCTCGACGTGCAACAACGAGTCGCTTCCGCACCCTGTTCTTTTCGCCCCAGCTGTGGCGCGTCTTGCCGCCTCTCTGTCACTCCCGGCTTCCCCCTCATCTAGCCAAGAAGTTGTCGCAAATTCCTGGTATGTTATTCTATTCCTTGTCGACTCCCCCAAACTTGGCAGATTGAAGTCGACACGTTCAGACTACTTACGTCAAGAACAAACTGCAGTCCCGCCGTCTCTCGGTGAAGGAACCGACGTCCTTGTTGGGACAGCATGGAAGTCGAGATCACTTCGAGCGATTCTGGGCGGCAGCATTCCCAGTCGCAGCATTCCGATTCTCCTACGAAAACGTCACCCCCAGCTCAGAACAATGCCGCTGTGAACGCCGCCGCGGCGGCGAACGCTGCCAGCCAAATGAGCTTCAGGAGGTAGGCATCACCGCATCAACCCCCCCCCCTCTCTCTCTCTCTCTCGCCCACGGCTCTCCGTCATTGACTGACAAACTATCGGTCCAGGCAACGAGCGTCACGAGCTTGCGAGGTACGTTTGGTCGACTACACCGTCTGGTCCCCCTCCGAAACACCAACAGCCGAGGCAGAAGATAAAGACCACCCCAATGCGTTTGAGAGTTTAACAAAGACCTGACTTGGTGCTGACCGTCCACATCACTGAAAGACATGCCATGCACGAAAGGTATGTAAATCCCCCACCCCAGCCCCTTTGGCCGACCTGGCAGAACGGCGTTGAGTAGATTCTGATATCCTTTTGGTATCAAGGTTCGATGTGACGCTGCCAGCCTTGGTGTCCCATGTACAAATTGCGTCGCCTTTCAGATTGAATGCCGTATTCCAACTCCGAAAAGGAAAAAAGTGCAGAACTCTGGCGGACAGGCGACCAAGGATTCGGATAGGTAGATTTGCTTCCCCTTCATAACTACATCTCTGGCCATACTTAATGCTGACGCGCTGGATTCCATCTTGGCAGCGACCGCGAGGGCACGGAAGAACGACCGATACAAACAACTCCAGCGAGTGGTTCATCTTATCCCAGACCGTTGACTGTATCGCATACACTAGACGGGACCCCTTCTTCGTCCATGACTGAAGCACAGGTTCGCAAGGAGGAAGTTGATAACGACACATACCTTAATTTGGTGATGAAGCCAAAGTTCACTCGTGCTCCAATCACCGAAGCTGGAAGAGTGGCTTTCCTCGGGGAGTCTTCCAACCTCACCCTCCTGGTCCATGACCGGCAAGGGTCCTCAGATGTCGTTCACTATCCCTTGCCGGAAAATGTTCGAGGTTCACGCGCCAGGCTGACCGAGTTGGACAATGTTGAAATCGAAATATTGCATCAAAGGGGTGCATTTCTCCTGCCACCCCGATCGCTATGTGATGAGCTTATCGAGGCATACTTCAAATGGGTGCACCCCATCGTTCCGGTTATCAATCGCTCACGTTTTATGAGACAATACCGAGATCCAAAAAATCCACCCTCCCTTCTCCTCCTCCAAGCCGTACTATTAGCTGGCTCTCGGGTTTGTACCAACGCCCAACTTATGGACGCTAACGGGTCCACAACTCCTGCTGCCTTAACTTTTTACAAACGGGCCAAGGCTTTATACGACGCGAATTACGAGGACGACCGAGTCACCATTGTTCAGTCACTCTTATTGATGGGTTGGTACTGGGAGGGACCCGAAGACGTCACCAAAAACGTTTTCTACTGGAGCCGTGTCGCCATCATCGTCGCGCAAGGTTCTGGTATGCATCGAAGCGTCGAACTTTCGCAGCTGAGCAGGTCTGACAAAAGACTGTGGAAGAGAATATGGTGGACTCTTTTCACCCGTGACAGATCCGTTGCCGTTGCGTTGGGACGCCCCGTTCACATCAATCTTGATGACTCTGATGTGGAAATGTTGACAGAGGAAGATTTTATCGAAGACGAAACGGACCGAGCCAGCGACTTCCCACCAGATCCTGTCCATGTGCAATTCTTTCTGCAGTATGTGAAACTCTGCGAGATAATGGGCCTCGTCCTATCGCAGCAGTACTCTGTAGCGTCCAAAGGTCGGCAACGAAACGCTATAGATTTAACGCATAGCGACATGGCACTGGCAGACTGGCTGCAAAACTGTCCCAAGATCGTGTATTGGGAAATGCCGCGTCATCATTTTTGGTCAGCTTTACTGCATTCAAATTACTACACCACTCTATGCCTCTTGCATCGGGCGCACATGCCCCCAAATAGCTTCAAGAGTTTCTCTGACGACTCACCCTATCCATCACGGAACATTGCGTTCCAAGCGGCCGCCATGATCACGTCAATTGTGGAAAATCTTGCCGCTCATAGCGAGCTGCGATACTGCCCGGCGTTTATTGTTTACAGTTTGTTTTCGGCGCTTATCATGCACGTCTACCAGATGAGATCTCCAGTACCGTCCATTCAGCAGGTAACGCAGGACAGGCTACGTACCTGCATGCAAGCAATGAAAGAGGTGTCCCGGGTCTGGCTGGTCGGCAAAATGGTCTATACGCTCTTTGAATCCATCATAGGCAACAAAATGTTGGAAGAACGTCTCCAGAAGGCTGGCGGGAAACGCCACCGCAAAATGCAACAGAGCCTGTCGCAGCTCGAGCAACACACCAAAGCGCAAGATGCTTCGAAAAGAAAGTACGATGATATGGCAATCGATTTCACTGCCAATGCCCCTACGCCACAAGAATCGTACGAACGTTCGCGACCTCAGACGCCAAGCCTGGGCAAGAATGAGATTTCAACCTCGTTACACCCTCCTCCGGTGACATCACCAAACCATAGACCTGTTGTGGCCGATACATTCATGGGAGGGGCTGCCTCACGGCCTCAAACGAGACCGGCTACCCCCTTCAACCCCTCTTTCTCTGTACCAGCGTCGCCTCCCGATTTGTACCTTGTGACCAGGAACTCTCCAAATATATCGCAGTCTCAATGGGAAAATTTTCAACCAGATCAGCTCTTCCCGGAAAGTTCGAGCATGCCTGCATTTCCGTCCTTGTCACCAACACAGGCACAACAAGAGCTGAGCGACAATATCATGGCTCAGATGGCACCGGGCAGCATTTCACAAGGCCAGGCAAACACTTCCTTTCAGACCAGGGGTCCAGGTCAAAGCCAAGGAAACGGTGGTGTTCCCATGCAAGGCTTTCCTGCTCCCACAAGTATGTGGCAGGCCAACTTTGATGGGGGTTTACATGATGGGCAAAGTCCGGACAGCTGGAGTACAGGCTCGGCGCAGGGACAACCTGTGCCAACAACCCTGAATGTCGAGGACTGGTGAGTCTGCAGCCTTTCCTTTCATCCGCTTCCCATTGTTCCAGCTAATGCATTGGGCAGGCTACAGTTTTTCGGTATCAATGGTGACGCAGGCAGCTTGAATCTCGACGTGTCCTTGAACTGACGTCCTGTTATTGAATAAGCAGCCAGGCCTGACATGAGGCGTGTATCACGTGTCAGGCGAGGATCGATGAAAGGATGTGCATTTTTCAATCTCTCAGCCTCGATTCTGGAACATCTCTGCTATAACCCTCCATATGATTGTGCAAATGACGCACATCTTCTTCAATGATGGTATTTGTGGATTTCATTATGGCATACGATTTTGCTTACATCTAGGATTGGCGTTGCAAGTGGTGTTGGAACCGTATCCGACTGAGCACTCACCCAAGTGTATAGAGGATATTTCGCAAAATGGAATCCCCACCCCCTTTTTTTTTCTTCAACATTGGCAGATAGCGAAGGCAGAGAGGCTGCTCATTTTCAGAGAGATCATCGGTGAAACACCTATTCTCTGACAAAAAAAATATACCCATGGAGAAATATTCATTGCTGACATCAAAGAATCATGCTTCATCGTGAATTTCGCCTGCTTGTCTTCGTAGTTTGTCGTCGAGATGCTGTTCTAGATGACCGAATTCTTTCCTTCACGCCAGAGGGGCTTCAGATTAGAGCTGTCTCGTCTCTCAAAACGTTTTCGGGCTGCTTTAGGTATGTCTCGTGCGAGAAGATCTTCTCACAAGACATCTGTGACCGCAAGATTATGCAAGGAGCAAGAAGCCCGCAAAGCAGAGTGATAATAGTGTGTATCGAATCCAGAAACTTTAATAGTAATCCAATTAATGAGCAAGGGCAGCCCTCTGGGCAACGACAAGCTGTAAATGTTCGGATGCGGTGAACGCGGTATGATTGGTACAAATACTTTATTCATCCGTGATTTGCCTTGAATGTTCCGTTCTGGCATGTGCTGCGAACGATTAGCACGACTCAGGCCGTGGATTGGCTGGTTGGTTGTGCTGCCGCCCCACTCAATGAGTACAGTGCCTTCCACCCTAGCATTCTCCGTGCTCCTCCGTACGACTCCCTGCTCCTCGCATGCATCCTGTCACCATTACTCGCTATGCCTACCCTCTGCCAGCGATTTCACGTGTGGGGCTGTGACCATTGCGTGTCCTGATTGTCACATTGTTGTCCTCGAAGAAGATTTCGGACCTCAGCTTCTCTTGGCCTAATCAATCCATGACTGGTTATCCCCAAGGAACTATCCCTTCGACCTATCGTCGTCCATACCCCTTTACTGTATCACCAAGCGCGCTCTTTCGACACGAAACAGTCGAGCACTAATGCAAGACTACAATCACAATTCCCGCGAACCGCTTTCGCCGAATTCGCGGTCATCATGACCGATAGGGTCGGTTCGGCGAAGGCCTCATCCTCCATTCATTTGGCGTCCTCCGCTGTGTCGACGGCTTCCCAAGGAACGTTGTCAAGCGCTATTCGTCCACGCCATCGTGATCCTGATTCGTTCGAGCACGGGAACAAGCCAACCGAAGCGGTTGATTATGCAGCTCGCGGCGGTGGACTTTTTGCTTCGCAGAGCACCACGAACACTTCTAGATCCGTTTTACAAACCGCGAAACAATCAAGAGCCGAACATTCATTTCCCAAAAACACAAAGGGTGGTCATGATATTGCCGACTTCTTAGGCGACTCATGGAATCAGGGCTGGTCCTCAGTACAGACGTTCGCTTCAAACTTGATGTCTGCAAACGGCAATCAATCTAGAAACACCATCAAACAGAAATCCAAACCTTCAAATGGCAACTCTCAGCCAGGTGCCTGGGGCCCGAATCCACCAAACACTTCGCCTGCCATACGTGATGTTGCCGCCGGATCACTTGCTCGAAGAGAGACGGCTTTGAAAGCTGCCAAGACGGCACGCATTTTAGAGAGTCACGACGGTGTCAATGGAGGCTTGGATACCACAGGAAAGCACAAGCGCCGAACTTCGGAAGAGGTTGTCACTGGTAATTCGCTTCCGGAAGATCACTTGGTCTACGTGCATGAGGTCCAGCCACACGACACTTATGCGGGCATTATCTTGAGGTATAGGTGCCGTGAGGATATATTTCGAAAATCTAATGGGCTTTGGTCCCGGGATAGCATACAAATGCGCAAACAGTTGATCATACCGGTTGATGCTTGCGAGGTAAGAGGACGACTCTGTGACCCTCCAGCCTCGCATAAAGAACGCGGAAAAGATTCTTTGGTCAAGGACGTATCAACGGCCATCGAGCGATCCTCTGACGGGCAGAATTCGCGTGACGACTACTTCAACTGCCACAATCCTACCGCGGACTCTCTGAATGCACTAGGTCAGCAGAACCAAGAATGCGAGAAGCCTTGGACACATGTGCGTTGGGTACAAATCGACTCTTTCAAGGACCCGATTCAGATCGTGCGGGTTGCACGTCAAGCTTTAGGATTCTTCCCTCCGCGTCGGAAAAAGAGCTCCAGATCGACGTCTCCCGTGTCAACCCCCAGACAGAGCTTAGACTTTTCTAGTCTACCTCAAAGTTCAGCTGAGCGCTCATTCACGCGCCGGCCCAGCTTGTTAAGCGGAGTCCACCAGGTGTCCAGCAGCCCAAGCTCTTCACGGAGTCAGATAGGAGAGGACCTAGATCATCGACCTGCATGGATGCGACGACCAGGAGGGGTTGGCTCAATGAGCAGCAAGGTGAAAGTACCAGGCCCTGATCAAGACTACTTCAATACTTGGACCAAGAAACATATACCAGGGCTGAATATCGAGTCTTTGCCCTCAATGGCTATAATGGGCTCGGAATCCGCACATTTCGGGTTTGAGCCTGGGCCCACCAACATTGTTGAGAGTCCTCTCGGGCAAGGAATGGACGCTGTTGCAACGTCTGCACAGGGTAGCGGGCTTGACCGGGCTGCGGCAGCAGTGGAACACTGGCTGCGAGGTGCTCTGGCCAAACGACCTGGTACCCCTCTTTTGGAAAGCCGAATGAAGCCGTTGGGGATCTCTCCAGACCAGGATATCTCAGATCTCATTGAGTTGGCTGACGCCGGTAGCGACGACGACAAGCCGCCACATCCTGCGATCTCAAACTTCTTGGCTTCGAGTCCGTCTAGTAACATCGGTAGGGTTGACAGCCCCGCGAAGCACAGAAACACTCGCAGGCTACACTCTGGAAATAGAGAACTCCATCGGAAACATGATTGATAGTTTTGCGCTGGTATCGTCTTGGGGATCAGCTGATAGGGTTGCACCATATGCTCTCGTATGCCAGCTCTCGGTGCACATGCGACGGCTAGACCCGCTACTGATTCATTCCATCAATTTCAGTATGACGCTTTGTTTTCTCATAGGGAGGAGGGAGTTCAGGTTTGGTGATGGAACTACATTAGCGCGTTCCGTTTCTGTTTTGGTGCACGTGATCTCCGTTTGTGCAGAAGCGCATGCACATTTGAGTCTTACCTGATCGATATAGTCGTGTGTCGGGTTTTTTGTCACGGTGTCCATGATTTTACATACATAGCTGTCACTCTTGCTGTTTTTTGTCGAGCCGAATCGGAAAATCCGTGATTATGAACAGCTCTGATGTCACCCTCTGATTGTGAATCAGCATATCCGCATAGGTAGGTAGGTACCTAGTAGGTATCTAGGTGCCTACCTATTACCTGAGGTGTCTAGTACGTACTTATGTACCTATGTGCATGTCTGTCTACTTGAATGGCTCCTCTTTGATATCAGGAACGGAACGGATGGATGGTTTTGGGCCTGAGTACTTCGTGCATCACAATCAGTATCATGTTTGAGAGTTTTTATCAAAAAAAGATCTAGCGGTCACTCTACAATCAGCGTCAAGGGAACAAAGCCGGCGCTAAGGATTAAAGGTAGCGTCACCTGACCGACCCACCATGTACGCGCTCCGAGATTAGTGTCGCATACATCTGGACTTGACTCCCGCGAACATATCCATGACAAGTTTCCCACTGGCGTTCGTGATTCTTCTACCAGTATCATCAAGGTTCAATCAGTCAAATGCCAATCTGTATTGAGTGTCGCCATCCAGTCAAGACTCTATGGACCCAATATTCCGGTGCTGGTGACAAATCCAGCGGACACAATATTCGGTTGACTGTCTGTCGCAATTGCGGCCGGTTCTGTGATAAATATGTCGAGCATGATTTTGTCGTTCTCTTCATCGATCTGGTCCTGATTAAGCCACAGGTAAAAATCAATAGATCTTGAGGCCCGAAACGATGAAGAGTATAACTCAGCTGTTCATAGGTTTACAGGCACCTGCTGCGCAATACTTTGATGCGAGACGGCGATCGGTTTGATGTGAGTATTCACTGTTAATGGGCTGCTCCTTGTATAAACAAATGCGAGTTACACGAGTCCAGACACGAACCTCAGCTAATCATCCAACAACCACACACGACCAACAGCCTTCAATCATTCGTCTTGGCGTTCTTCTATTACTATTCGACGTCTATTTGACCTGGGCACGTATTGAACAACAGACGGATCACAGTGCAGTGCGAGGCGGGAGCAATCTTGGTAATCTGGCCCAGCAACCTATTGTTCTTCAATACCTGTTCTTTCTTATGCTGTGTACTCTGTCAACGCTGGCTTTTCACATCAGCATTCGTTTCCTCACCTGCTCCCCACTCTCTCCTCTTAACTCAACAGGAATCATGCCGAAACATGCGAAGCCGAACTCGGTATCGACAGCCCTCCTTGTATCCTCGTCGACGAAATTATTTCCCATTCTCATGGTGATCTGGACCTACGATGTTCCTGCTGCAGCCAGGTCTCTAGGTTGGGCAGTTGTTGCGAACAATGTTGAGGCTCTTCGAATACTCCTGGATTGCAAGTACTACACAGCTTGTCTTCTTGCTATTGTTGGTGCAGCATCCCGGTGGGTCGTAGGACGGCTGGTCCTAGTTGCCGCTGGGCTTGGCGATGTCGATTCAAGCGGTGAAAGTAGTGTCGCTGCTGACGGGAAAGCCCTCTGGGCCTCCGTCGTTTTAGCTAGAGATTGGGCAGGTCGCTTAGTTGTGGGCTGAGATGGATGCTCGGAAGACTAAAACCGTTTGAATTGAAAGCCGTTTGCTCATCTTCATGAACTGTCCAGATCCCGATGAGCTTTATATCAATACTTGACAACATTGTCATCCTCAAAGGGGCAAAACATGTTCGGGCTGGCTTGAATCAACGTTGATAATAGCTAAAAGAATCGGGTACAGTAGCTAGACTCCTCGGCCGGCCTGGCCTGCGCACGGAATATGTATGGCCGTCGCTTGTGCCATTGTCCGGTCATCTCTGACTCAAAATATAGCCTTCATTACTCTTTACCCATGAAATGTCTGTTGATCCGAGTAACGCCTGATTGAAACGCAATGGTTTTGTACAGAGGATATGGACAACTGCTGATATGCGTCGTCTGAAAGAAAGGAAAGCTGGCTGCTTCGATATCAACGTTCCAGAAATTCCTCGCGTAAATCGTCTCTTTTCGGCTCAACCAAGGGATGTAGCTGAGCCAGGAACGCGATGGCCCACATCAAATAGCAACTGACGATGGAGAGGATTAAGGACGACCGCCACAGACTAAAGACCGGGATTAGGGTCAGCTCAACAGCAATGACAGCAGTGGATGCGACTGAGAAATTCGAAAACGTACACCTGATTTTCGCCCTTTGGTGCAAGGAACCACGACGCCACGCAAAGAGCCGCGATAATAGCGAGGCCAATGAATACGGCGTACCTAGATTGGCGCATGGATGTCAGCGCTTGTCTAACTGATTAATCAATGGCAGAACACGGTGACGCATTGCGCTTCAGGCATCTCACCCTTGAGCCATGATGTTGTATGGTTGACGGCTTGCGACAATTGCGGCGAGTGATGGTGAAGCACAGTAATGGCCACTGGGGCTGAGATGATCCGACCAGGAAGGTCAGATTTTGCTTAGTCATGCCAGCAGTGGCCAAGCACCTTTACCATGACATCAACAGGTCGACGCGAAATCATTTGTTTCGATTTCAGAGTATCTGTTTATCTGGTGGCCTATTCCTCATTGGATCCTATCTGAGAGCACATTTGAGTCAAATACAAGGCCGTCTGTCATGCGTTGTTGAACTCCAGTCCTGCTTCTTTGCGCACAGCTCCATATACGCCAGCAAGATCCCCGCCGGAGCCGCACTGCTCCTTGACCTTGGCGAAGTGCGCGTCAGCTATCTCCAGTGTCTGCATTTGTGCGCCTGCAGACCTGATGAGATCTCGTGCATGGTTCGCATCCTTACGAGCCAGTTCAATCGCAAACAAGGGTGATTCCCTTTTGTGGTAGTCACCTGTGAGCATGCGAGTCGAGTATGCCGTGTAGGGCCCCGGGAACATGAGGGAAATGTATTGGTGAAGAACCTCAGTTCCAAGTCCGGATTTTTCCGCGACCACATGCGCCTCAGCCAACTGTTCGACCATGTTGAAGATGAAGGTATTGCCGAGCACTTTCAGGGTCGTCGCTTTGCTGTAAGGCTGATCACTCAAGTCGATCTCTGCTCGGGCTGTGACACCTGCAAACCATGGCTTCGCTTTTTCGACACTCCCTTTCGGCCCGGCGAGGACTGCAACTAGTTGTCCAGCGTCTGCCATGGCCGGAGCGCCAAACACTGGTGCGGCTACAAACTCCCCGCCTGCCTTGATAACATCTGCCGCAACTCGCTCAGTTGATTCCGGGTGTATGGTGGAGCAGTCGATGAACAGTTTATTATCAACCTTCTCCTGCAACATCGTGTTGTAGAGCTCACGCACCGCCTCGTCGTGAGCTACGCAACTAAAGATCACATCGGCTCGAGAAACAGCTGCATTCAGAGATTCAGCCACCTGTGCCTTCGAAGCAGGCAAGTCTGCCGCGAATTCGACGCTCTTGCTCGTCGATCGATTGTAGATCAAGAGCGGCGAGGTCAGGTTTCCTTTCTCGACCAGATTCTTGCACATGCCCTGTTGAACTTAAGATCAGGCTCATACCTCTCAGCACACAATGAGCTTCCTGGAGACGAAGCTGGTTTGGCGTCGACTCACCCTGCCCATGTTTCCGAGGCCAATCCAAAGAAGTGTAGGTGCCATAATCAAAGGTTTCCTTTGTGCTGAGATGGTCCTGAGGTTTCGGCCGCAGGCTGTGGGCGGAGAGGAAGTGTATAGACGTGCCGGCCTGCAGAACCTATCTGCACACAATAAGAAATTAAGTGGTGTACGTCATCAAGTCGGGTGCTACCTTGTGCGATGGAAATGGCATACTGGCGGCCTAGCTTTCAGATGCTGCAAGGCATGCGACAATCAGACCAACGATTGGGGTTGCTCCTGTACGTTCGCACCAGGTACTGCAATACCTACAGTAGTGTTTGCGATGACTGTACGTCCGGACTTCTGAGGATCCCTCGAGCGCTTCGTCCAACACGTTGCAGCGTGTCCACACCCCACATGGCTAGGTAGGTATGTACACCTCGATACAAAACCAGACCCTACAGTACTTCCGACTTTCGGCGCGGCAAGCACCTTGTCCCGTCTGAACATTGAGGACAGGATTTTGGGGGGGGGATCAGAGCTCCTATTACACAGGGCGAGGTCAAATCCTCAGGATCCACGAGGAGCTATAACACGCGCTGATATGCACCACTTTTGAAAAATGCGTGCAAATCTACCTACTAGGTAGGTAGGTATTGTAGGTGCCTTAGTAGATTCGTCTTAGGATCCACAAGGATACAAATGAGTCACTTATGATGGCTTCACTAAAGTCTGACAAACATTCTTCTTGCGAGCATTTGAAATTCAGTTGTCGCTGCAAAAGAATCCGACTTGCCTATATTCGGAGATGAAGGCACTCTCGGCCAGCCTTATTTGCCCGAAGATTGATAATCGCCTTTGTTGTCTCACAAACTTACTTGCATCAATCCTTGCATCTCACCCCGCACTTCGGGGTACCAATGCCGACAACTCCCTCTTGGCTTCATCTCCAACCATTGAGCGTCTGACCACGAACATGGTCCGCATGTAAATGTTCAGACAATTGTATTCATGTGTTCATCTCCGCTGGCCCGTTGGCCAGCGTGCAATGGCCGCAAGGTCTTCATGAAGGATAGACCGAAAATTTACGTTACTTCCTCCACCTCAAAACATGTCCGTTGGCTGTCTTCTCCTTCAAGCCTTCGAGCAAAGCAGCAAATTGTCGACAGAGTAGGCATTAATTCCTGAGTTGTCATTATTGAGTCTCGTGGAATCTCCTCTGACAGCATTTATTGAGCAGGACGTCGTTGTGTCCGTCCTCGAGGCTGCAGCTACAAGACGAGATGCAAAGGGCTATCTTCAAAAATACACCGCCAAAAGGGAACAGCATCCCGAGGTGAAAGAATATTCGGTGACCAAGTGCGCCAATGCAGCCGTTCATGTTGCTCCGAGAAAGCCTATCGAAGCTGCCATTGTCAAGCTCAGATGTCCTCAACAACTTCCATCACACATACTTCACGGTATAGCTAAGACACTGACGCAACTTCGCATTCTTGGTCTCACGGCTCTCGTCGTTGTCGATTGCGGCATTCAGGCTGACCGGCAAACATTTGAAGACGAAGCCTTGCGGCTGTGTGAAGTTCTTGACTCATTTGACGCTGGCGTCGCCAAATCTGCGGAAAGTATCTTTCTAAAGCAAAAAAGAAAAGCTTTCCTGTCGCCGGACTCCATAACGTCCGAAATCGTCATTTTAGAAGATCGTGGACTCCTAGAAAAGGCTCTCCGACGAGGTAACATTGTGGTGATTCCGTCCGTAGTCCGACCAGACGAACTCGCTTCTCCGGTTCCTGCCGAGGCTGAAGATACGACACTTGCTTTGACAAAGTATTTGACCGGTCTGCAAGTCGAAAATGTTGAAGGCGATTCTCTGGCACAGCTCACCCAGGAACCTCGGTCAAAGCAAATTGCTGACATTGAACGAATCATTATTCTGGACCCAGTCGGTGGTGTCCCAATGGCTGATCGTTCTGATCTCTCTCATCGACTTATCAACCTCGAGCAAGAATACGAGACGCTGCTCGGGCATTTGAAGCCCAAAGGAACGGTGAATTTTCCCAACCAAGCCCAGCGCCACGTGGCAAACTTGACATTGGCAAAAGACACTCTGTCGTTCTTGCCATCTTCATCATCAGCCCTCATCACCACACCTGTCGCTGCAGCAAATTGCAGGCCACTTGGCTTTGGTCATCTACGATCCTCCTCGGTATATCAGCCTCTTTCAGGGTTTGATAGCATGGTCACAACTCGGGCGCAGAAGAATCCGCTCCTACATAACCTATTGACCAATCGTCCCGCCTTTTCGCCATCATTGCCACTTCAAAGGATACAGGACAAGAAGCGCGACCATCCACCGGTTGCAGATGCCGGCTCAGCAACGCTTGTCAAAAGAGGAATGCCAGTTACAATGTATCCTGACCCTCGTATTCAAGCTTGGTGCCCTGCGAAGCCTGGGTCTTCCCGTCCTCGCTTGACTGACAGATGTATCGACCTGCCTCGCCTGGTACACCTTATTGAAGACTCATTCAACCGTAGACTCGACTTACGAGATTATTTGGAACGACTTCATGACAATCTGGCAGGCATAATAATTGCTGGGCAATACGAAGGGGCCGCAATCTTGACATGGGAGCGGCCATCAGGCATTGCCGAGCAAGATGCATTTGAGCAGGACCGGTTCGTGCCGTACCTGGACAAATTTGCAGTGCTCAAAAGCAGCCAGGGCAGCAGTGGCGTTGCCGACATTGTGTTCAATGCCATGGTACAGGACTGTTTCTCCGATGGTGTCTGCTGGAGAAGCCGAAAGGACAATCCTGTGAATAAGTGGTACTTTGAACGGTCCGTGGGAACCCGCCAACTTCCTCAGTCGAAATGGGCAATGTTTTGGACAACATCCGATGCCGAAGAGCGAAGCTCAGCGCTTCAAGACTATGAATCGGTATGCCGAGAGGTTGTCCCATCATGGGCAGATTAGCAGCATATTTTGAACCGAGGTGATCGGAATTTAAGACCTCAACAAGCGAAGCGAAGCAGATGCGCACCAATTTAAGGCTCTCAACCTCTCTGCTTTCCCTGTTCGCGCAACAAGATATCACCAGCTGAAATGAAGCCGGTAAGGCAGCTGACACCTCAAAGTCGGCACAATTAGAATAAAAGTCAAAGTCCTTTCTTCTCCTTCGAATCAACCGTGGAGAGAACCCAATACGGCGCCCACTTTGGCATTTCGAGACTTTGTCTCCAATGTGCAGCTTCGGCAAAAGTGCTAGCTATACGGCAGGGCGTCTTGAACAAGACTGCCTATGATCACAGGAAAAATTCTTGTGTATTTCAAACTTTCCCGCTAGCATCATTCATTGCTTTGGTCACCGAGAAGGTTTCCCCCCTACATATGCGTTGACCACGTGCATACAGGATCGCGGGCTGCTGGCGACCAGCAAAATGCAGAAGTCAATGCCACTATGTATGAAGGCTGTAAACTACCGACCGGTACCTGCGTATGTAGTACATACTAGGTACATAGGCTACCTACCTAGTACCTACTAGGTAGGTATGTAAGTGCCCAGGCGAGAGTACCCATACCGTAGCTAATAATTCAGGTGAGAAAGCTGTAATGATGACAGACAGGAAATTGTGCCTAGCCAAAATTGTTGTCTTCAAATTTTGTCCTCGCAGCGCTATGCGCCCAAGAACCGTGACCCTCAACAGATTTTGTGGTGTGGAGAAGAGTCAGGGAGGGATACGGCGAATAAGCGAGTAAGGCCATGACCTATTGTACGCGTAGACGTGAGCCACGTACAAAAGATTGCCCACGCCGGGGATCCTGGCCTGTCAACCCTGTCCGCTGTAAAAGTCAGCTGTGGAGATGCAACTGACATAAAGCTCTCATCCAATCAAATCCTCGAGCGGATAAAAGGCCCTTATCTGACTCAGAGATCCCAGTAGAAACCAGAATAGCTCCTGAGGCACCACCTACCTGTCTCGACGCGCTTGAAAAGCGGGTGCGCTACCCTACACGTATGTAGGCAGTACTTTACCGCAGCGCCGCGCACTTGAGAAGGGAGATATGCTTTCGTCATCCACAAGAACACAAACCGGCCAACGTTGAGACTGAAATTCCTAGGATCTCGCCAAACAGCTCTCAGCTGACTTCAATCCTCACAACCAGCCACCGTGCTTGGGCATTGACGTCCTGAACTACGACTCAGCAGTCTCGGCTCGTGCTTTCTCAAGATGGACAATTTCAAGAATATCGGCAAGCAACTGTCGTAAGTCGGCTGTGCCACTGGGAGAACAGAAATATTCCCTGACAAAAAGAAGCTGCTGACAATGTCTATGAACGTAGTGGATTTGGCGCGCAAATCACACCCTTCGCGTCGCGGACTTTCCAGCTTACCAAGGAACAGTTCGGACAGGCTGAAGACAAGGTTTGCACTCCATCAATGAATTTTCCCGTGCGCGATCGGCCCAACGTTAACAATGCTGCGTAAATTTTAGACGCAACTTCCGCCGGATTACATTGACCTTGAAAAAAAGGTCGATGCCTTAAAGCAAGCTCACCAGAAAATGATTGCTGTGACGTGAGTCTCGTTTCTTGCTGACCTGGTCTTGTTGTTCATCTTTGATGAATAGATTTCAACTAAATTCACATGACTTTCAATAGCTCGCAATACTCGAACGAGGCGTACGACTACCCTCCAAACATCAGGGAAACATTTCAGGATCTTGGACGCACTGTGAGCGAGAAGGTTTCTCTCCTTTCCTCTGCGTCAACCACGGCTGAGGCACAGGCTGCTCTCGTTGCTCCCTCCTCGGCGAAGCCTCAGCCCAAGACATTCAGTCATGCTGTTGCCCGTGCAAGTCTCGCGAGCAGCCAAGCCTTGCATCAAAACCATACTGGTGCAGGCGAAGACCCTCTTGCCACAGCTCTCGAAAAGTACGCTATTTCGATGGAGAGAGTCGGCGAGGCCCGCTTGGCACAGGACTCCCAGATTCAAAGCAGCTTCCTGGCAGGCTGGAACACCACCTTGAACACAAATTTGAACTTTGCCACCCGTGCCAGGAAGAACGTCGAACGCTCCAGGCTCTCGCTCGATGCCGTCAAGGCACATGCAAAGGGGACCACTTTCAAGATTGGCGGTCAAAATGCTCGCGGTGAACAACAACATGACGAGCAAGAACTTAGTCCTGAAGCTCAAGAAGAAATTGAGAAAGCGGAGGACGAGTTCGTGACACAGACTGAAGAGGCCGTTGGAGTCATGAAAAACGTAGGTTTTTTCCGTCTGCGTCGCTTATCATATGACTGATCAAGAATCACCTCTAGGTCCTCGACTCTCCTGAACCCTTGAGAAACTTGGCTGAATTAGCTTCCGCTCAAATGGAATACCACAAGAAGGCCTACGAGATTCTCAGTGAATTGGTGCCTGCTATTGACGGCCTGCAGACTGAGCAAGAAGTGAGTTCCACGACGATTTTGTTCTTCTCTGCAGACTTGATTGGGCGCTGACGGGTGATTACTAGGCAAGCTATCGAAAGAGTCGTGAGGAGACATCGTAGGTGTGGCGTTGATGCATGATCTATCAGCGGCAGATACGACGTTCGGTCCGGTGTAGGATACCCGAGATTTTGGGAACCAGATGCTGATGGTTGCAGAATGGCCCCGTCTCTTTTGTCAGTTCCACTAAAGTCTTTGTAGCTTGCTCTACCTGCGTAGCTGCTACTTGTTTGTCATGGTAATTTTTTTGTCCAGTCTTGCCGCGAACTACTGCTCGTGTTCAGTAAACGTATGTATGTGGACTGAGACGCGGCGAGAGGGCGCTTTGCCACTCGAGTCCACGCGATACGTATGTCTGGCTTGAAGCCTACGAAATCGAGAACCAGAACTGTCCTCTTCGACTTCTAATCTGATATGGGTTTCGATGAATCATACAATCACTTATATAAGCAGTGATGGTTTCTAAAATTAACCTCAAATCAGATGTTCGCTCTAGATGACTCTTTCAGAATCGGAGGATATGAGCAAGCTCTTTGTCACGTGACCCTCAACCCATCAGTGGAGCTCCAACGAGCTGGTATCACCAAACCAATGGTCAAGCTCCGGCGTTAGTTAGGTCTGAAGGAGTTCCTTCATCATCTTTTTTTCTTCGTTTCACTGGCGCTCGTCTAACATGCGGCCAACATTGCGCGCGCTTGCGCGATATCTGGAGCCTGGGACGCCAACTGGTCTGGCAGGACTCTGGACTCACTCTACCCCTAGATCAACTCTGTTATATCTCTACGCTAGTACCCTGAACAAGCTCCAGTCGATACCTGAAAAGTCCGTCTACCGACAATCTGTTGAAGCTGTCACAAAGGACAGGATGAGAATTGTCGAGCAAATAATTCCACCCGGTTATCACGAATGGGCCAACAAAGCGAAGGAGCAAATCCGCAAGAACCCCGAACAATTCCGAGTTGCGAGTGGCCGAGTCGATGGCAGTGAAGCCAGAACCGTCAAGCTGGGTGATGCCGTGTTTGTGATTGGTGCCAAACATGAGGCAGGAGACATTCGATACGAGGAATGGAATGGCGAGGCCGACGAGGGTGGTGAGCTGGAGGGAATCCGAACCCCCGCTGAGAGAAAGGATCAGGCTATCTGGGCTGAACGGAAGCCGCTTGAGGATCATGAAAAAATTGAATGGGAAGACGAACCTCAATTGACTGCTGAGCAGTAAGTTCATCACGAAAGACACTTTTAGACGTGGCAATGCTGATACCGCGTTAGAATCCACGAATTGGAACAGAAGATAGGAGCAGGCCTCATTGAAGAGGTCATACAGGTAGCCGAAGGAGAACTGAGCATCATTGACACAATGGAGAAGGCGAAGATGTAAGTACTGAGGAGTCCGTCTGTCTGTTGTCGCGTTGCTAACTCGAAGACTAGCTGGGGAGATCTAGAGGAAAAGCCTGCTGATGGCCAGTGGGAGTATTTTGACCGAAAGTCCATGTGAAGAAAGGCTATAACTTTTGATTTCGACGGCCAATGGCCGAGCACGTATATGCCGCAATAGATCGCTAATGAAATGAGGAAAACTGCGGCCAGCATCCGCAAATTCTCTACGCACGTTTTCAACCGTTCACAGCTCTCCGTCTTATCATGCACAGCGTTTCTTTTAGTAATATTTTATGTGAAAAAGGCATCTAGCTGAAATACTAGAGGATTTTCCTTTTGTCAGCCGCTTTAAGAGCTCTCAATGAATATAGCCACGCGAGTGGTATCCCGAGATCAAGCCTGTAGTGCACCAGAGAGTGAGCCAGGAAAGTGGGGCCGCATCTGCACGAATCAACACACAACTATAAAGTTCGTAAAGGTACGCCGAAAAGAGTTTTGCTCCATTTGACATCTCTTGTTCTACTCGACGATTCCAACACACGAGCTCCATTCGTTGAGTTGATATGGAACCGACAATCGTAGATGCCAGAGAACCAAGGCCTGGAAAACGAAAACGAAAAGACCTCAATCATAACCAGGACAAACCCCAGATCATACACCCTCCCCAGAAAGTAACCAGCCCGTTCGGCCGTCCCAGCAATTTACGACGGCAACTTCAATTGGCGGGAGTTGACGATGCAGATGAGAACCCGACCGTTGGACTCAAATTTTTTCCACACCGGAGACTCAATCAAGCCGGCTCCGAAAACGAGGAATGCTCAGATGACGATGACGATGGAAGTTTATTAGAGCGTTCATCCTCCAAATTAAGCGGACGGCCTCAAAGCCAAGACATTCGTCGGTCAGCAAATGGCGCCAAATCTGGAACTCAGCTGGATTTTCTGCTCAGGACTACTATCCAACTTCTCGATCAAGGAAGCATTGAACGAGCGGCAAGGCTGTTTGGTGTAATCTTGCAGCTTCGCATCGACAGCAGACCGATCGACATTCGTCAGCATAGTCTCTGGGCTATAGGGGCGGAGATCATCATCAGAGAAGGCGAAGAGAGAATATCAAAGCGACTCCGGTTGCAACACCAAGCATTCGAATCCAGCTGCGAATATCCGCATATACGAATTCCAAGGAGATGGGGATCGACGGCTCAAATGGGAAAACTGAAAGCCTACCTTAACGAACTGATGCGGAATTTTCCTTACAATCGCAAATTTCCGCGACTTGCCTCTGCGCCAGACTTCCAGCTTGCGCTTTGGGGCTGCGAAATTTTTATTTGTCACGCCGAGTATGAATTTGCTACGAGAGGGTTTGGCGAAGAGGATCATGCTTACCCTCACGAGCATCAACAAGATTTTCTACGCGATCAAGCCGATGTTTCAGGTTCTGTTGATGAAGATTATCAGGATACGTTGCCACACGATGTGATGGCTAGAAAGGAAGCCATTCGAATACGAGCATACGACACAATGCGAACCATCGCTGAGAAAATGGACTCAGAAATCGAAAGATCGCCTTTTTCTGGGAGCTATCATTTTCTCCAGTTGCGTGCAACTGTCTCTCTTTTCATTGCAGATCTGCTTATTGCACCAGAAAGTGGACATGTGCACGAACAATTCAGAGCAAGACGATTGGAGCAAAAGTTTGTGGAGAGCCTGATACAAAAGATCAGAGACGAAGGAGGGGGGCGTGTTGTTCCATGGGTTGACATTCTGGGCCATCGCTCAAACATGGACTCTAAACCAGGGCACCGGCTCTTCACTTCCCTTCCCATTCGAAACACCTGAGTGGAGTCGAGACGCCGTAGAGATTCATGTTTAGCTCTCAGCTTGTGCCGTCTCGAGATGGCAATTTTGCAGCCCAGCGTTGTAAAACCAAAGTTGTGTTGGAGCTTCCCACCACGACACACCACTCCCCTCCTGGGCTCCAAGCTACTTGCCTGCCGACGAAGTTCGCCGAAGACGACTCCGTGCGATGAGCCCGGAGAGCTTCATGCGGATCTTCCATGCTGTACTTGGACGCCCAAGACTCCAGAGTGTCAGACGAGTATTCATTGGACTCTGCCTGGCCAGTCCCGGATGCTAAAGAGTCCCGATCACTCCCAATGTGTTTGAATCTGCCAGCCGCATCTGCCCTCTGTCGTGGGATTACTGGTTTAAGCCAGCTGGGCAGCTGAAATGCTTTCGCTTTGTCACGGTGAGGATCGCGCTGAATCGCCATTAGATCTCGATAAACTGTAAGTCGACGGAGGTCCCAGAAGAAGATGTTTCCTGCTGCGTTACAGAAGGCCAAGACTGGGTTCTGGTCTGGGACATGAAAAAGCTTAAAACGCATAAAAAATTGCGGACCGCAGTTTGGGGTGTGGAATTCGAGCAATCGGGTGTATTGCGAAGGACATTGAGGCGACGTGGCTGGGACGAACGCTGACCTGGTCAACCTATCCGGATCTTCGTAACTTGTCGGAACCACGTTCGTTGGTGTCGGCGCTGCGCTGGAAGGTGGCAATGGACCGTCTGAAGAGAATCCTTCTATTCTCCAAAGAACAATGACGTTGTCGTGGCAAGCACGAGAGAGTATGCAGTCGCCGTAGAACGCAATGCTGGGTGATGATCACTGAGTAAGCATGCCACCTCCTTGCACGGGTTTTCGCTGTATGTAAAGATCTCACCAGTCGACTATGCCACTGTGAACCGCTGACGTCGAGAAGTGAGGGTAATGAACCTGGAGAGGTGTAGAAATCGCTCCTGTCGGTAGGTCCGGAATCGTCCACTACACAAGCGAATCTATTCAGCAATGCGCAAAGCCAACCTTACAGGCCTGATGAACGTACCAAATTGATTATTTGGTCATGGCCTGCAGAGAGGATGTAGCGACCAGTATCGTGGAAAGCCTTTGCCAATCAGTACTTGTCAGTCCGCATGAATGCGACGAAACTCACCAAAGACAGAAGATTCCACGAGTGGCCCTCGCCCGCGAGAATGCAGAGGCAAGGTTGTTCTCTATGAACCGGATGCAGGCTCCATATTCGCACGCTTGTATCATCTGACGCTGAAGCCACGATCGATGGGTCTATAGGGGAGGTGGCTAAATCGTTCACGTCCTGCGGTGATGATGAGCAATTGAATCTTACAGGGAGGTTGTTCTCGAGAGATAAGGCAGAATCTTACCCCTCCATGCCCAACGAAGCACTGTGTATGAAGTCAGCCCCCATCTATTGCGAGCAAAAACACTGTGCACTGTACATCTACAAGACTTCCGTCTGTCGCATTGTATATCTTGACCTTGGCGTCAACACCGCCCACGCAAATGAATGGAGCTCCTGAAGTGGGATCCTTGGTCCAGGTACAACAGCAACCTGAAGCCTCATCCTTAGCGTGCGGACAGCATCAGCATCCGGGACTGTCACAGAAGCGTCCATGAAGTTTTAGTGTAGATGCAAGATTGGAAACGCACATCTTCGTCACGTATAATCTTGATGACTTCGCAAGGATTGGAGTCGCCGGAATGTTGTGACAGCTTGCAGATGACAATCTAGGAATTGTGAGTCGACCTCCTTGTCATTCCGAGACTCATCTAAGCATTGCAAAGGGGGGCGAGACTGACGTGCTTCTTGCTCACTGCAGCGAACACAGGGTCGCAGTCCAGTGGCTGATAGGTGCAGAATTTGACGTCAAAGAACTCTGACAATCCCAAAGGGCCAAAAGGTCATTACTTGTCCTACAAAAGAGCTGCATGCCACTTAACTCTTCAAAGCTCGGGACTTGCCCATTACCTGCTACATTGTCATCGTGGCCCAAGAAGCGTGTGTCATTCTTTCCAGAAATTCGAGTCAGCATTGGACTAGAACAAACGATGTGCGAAAAGCAGTGGGAGAGTCGCTACCTCAAAACCGAAAGAAACACGCAACTTCGGCAGTTCGAATAGAAGACCATCCACAGCTGCCATTGGCAGAAAGCTGTATATAGGTATTTCACTCCACTTTACCGGTTGTCCCTCAACGTAGTCATTGGAGCAAATTAAGAGTTCCTGGAAATGCAGATTTGTTGTCAAGCTCTTTTGAACGAAGTTGCATAAGTGGTTAGCTCAGACAAGGAGATGGCTTTGGAGCTTTTCATGTGGCCGAGACGGCATTCTCGATTTGTCAAAAGACGGTATCCCTGCCGTTATCACTAATCACGTACGGCATGCGCCCGCGAGAAAGCTGTTCGTAGCGCGGCGCACTGCTTGTTATTCAGATGAATGGCTGTATGAATAGGCAGGAAAGGCTTGCCTCTCGAATTCCTTGTCTTTGCCCACCACGTCGTGATTGGTTGCAGCATGTTTGTGATGGACAGCGTGTTGCCGCATCAATCACCGCGGGGTCTGATTGGCTTGTAGCTTGAGCAGGTGCTTAGCTAAAAGTGGGCAGCTTGATCCTAAGGGAGCGAAACGAACCGACCCTGCCAAGTGTCCACTGCAGTGATTGCATTCATCCTCTTTCGACTTCGTTGTCTCCCCAAAATCTCGGAATAGGGAAGCACCGCGTGGACTGCAAGCCTTGGAGCCGTTGCGCCCAATACATGCGCACAAAAAATCGAGAAAAAAAAAGGGAAGAAAAAGCAAAGGAAGAAAGAAAAGGAAGGAAGCAAAGGAAGAAGGCAGGGAAGAAAGAACGCGAAGCTATTAATCGGAAGCAATCTCGTCCCTTTTCCATTTTGAAGAGGTCTCTGCTTGTCACGCAACGCCTTGAAGCCAAATCAACTCTGCAATTCATCCATGGCTGCCAATACAGCAAGAGGCAATTACAGCCATCCCCCTTTGGAGGAGGAAGAGGGCGATTTGATCGATCCGGATGATGGTACGTTGTTGTGGATGGATGCGAAGTCCAAAGATACATCCCCCTTTGCTCACGGCGCACCTTGAAGCCCAGCAAGAAGCACTGTCCTAACAACGCATCAGCTGATCTGAACGACTTCGACGACCCTCTTGGCAATCAATCTTCTTCTCGTCAACCGCTCTCAGGCAACATCGGGTCTCGCTCGTCGACGAGACCGTTAAACGAGAATTATCTCACGTCATCAATTCCCGGAGAGGATAGGAGAGCACCTCAAAATACCATCGATGAAACAGTCTGGGATACGCTGCGCCGTGACTTTCTGGCTGTTTGGGACAAACTCAGGGAGGTTCTTTATCCTCGGTATCTCCTCGGAGGCACCATGTTTGATGCTGAAGGCGGACTAAGGGGCGCATACTCCAACATCCGAGGCGCTGGGATCACAGGCACCCGAGAGGAGCTGACTGGCCTGGCCAGCCGCGTGATGGACGCCGAAGCACTCTTGCAAAGCAATATGAGTCCAGGTCTTCGTGACTGGGACCTTTGGGGCCCATTGATCTTCTGTCTCCTCTTGAGCTTGTTGCTGAGCATCACCGCACGCGCTGAGCAAAAAGATACAGTTTTCAGCGGTGTCTTTGCCATGATTTGGCTGGGGGAAGCGGTGGTGACTCTGCAGATCAAGCTTCTTGGTGGAAATATGTATGTCAGAATTTTTTTCTCCCACGTCATTTGAAGATACTTAGCTAACATGATCACAGCTCTTTCGCGCAGAGCGTCTGCATTATCGGCTACACGTTATTTCCACTTGTCATTGCCGGTCTATTGTCGGCCCTCGGTTTGCATTGGATCCCCCGCATTCCAATTTATATCGTGCTGGTTGTATGGTCTCTTGCCGCAGGTGTCAGCATTCTAGGCGGCAGTGGTGTGGTCAAAAACAGGGTGGCAATTGCGGTGTACCCCCTATTCATTTTCTACCTGGGACTGGGGTGCTTGTGCTTTATCAGTTGAGATTCAATGTGGGTTGACGGATCGTTCTGAGGATCAAATTCAGAGAGGCCTATTTCGTTCGGAAACTCAGACGCGATGTATGAAAGACCAGAGGCAGCGGTGGCAGCGGCACTATGTCCCTCAAGTAATCAAGCTGCAGTGTAGAAATTCGAGTTTAGACTCGACGATGCTGAGAAGCGGAACGGGATTCGGAAGTCGCCAGAATGATGAGCCACCGGCAGCTGGGAATCATACTTTGACAGTCCCTCGACACTGTTCAAACGCCGATTCTCACTGGTTGATATCATCTATCGGCAGTCACGTGGAGAGGAACAGCGTCGAGCAAGTCTTGATCTCTAGGACACCTCTAGGCATAAAGACACTCTATAAAGTACACTGCCGCCGATCCACGAGAGTCTCGGTATACAAAAATGTCCTTCGACCTACCTACCTAGGTAGGTAGGTATCTACATGTGGTAGGCACCGTAGGTAGCTATAGGTAATGACCTGGTGCCTACCAAACGATGTATTTTAGTGCTTCATCACGGCCATTTCATAGGTCCTATATAGCCACTGCATTCTCTGTATTTTGGACTTTTTCTGGTATTGATGAGTCAAAGTTGATTTTACAAGCTTTCCTTTGATATCACGCGACACTGTCCGAAGTTTGGGTTCAAGGCGGCCGTTCCATGAGGGGCACTGATTGGATCCTCGGAGGTTCTCCACCCTCCAGCGCAACGATATGGAGCGAGCGAGCAACTCGTCGTGTGTACCTCAGACCCATCCGCGGGGCTTGCAAGTCTTTTTCATTTGAAGTGACCGCGCTTCGGCCAGCAAACGCGATCGTCTCCAGAAGACCGCCCTGTCCTCGTCTCCTTGACCAAATCGCCTCTGTCTAATTCTTGCCGCCCGCGAGTGAGCAGGGTGACTGGTGTGTCAGCACGTTCGACACGGGACTGCTACGTTAGAGCTTCCGCAAAATCCAGACGCTGAATTGCCTCTCTTCTTCTCTCCCGACAACTTGACTTTGGTCGCGTCTTCCTGACTTTTGAGCCGCGTTTCTGGAAAACCGTACGCTTTGTCTGGTAATACCTGGACCGTTCGAGGCTCGGTCACACTGAGCCGCCATGGCCGACGACGCTCGGGGAGCAGCGGCTGCTCCAAGGCATGATCCCACAAAAATCGAGACGACGGAAGACGCCGAAACACGCGCCACCAGAAGAGAACTGAAGCAATCAACTCTCTCCGATCAACCTTCCACTGTGGAAGGAAACTCGACCACTGATGCGAGTCGGCCCGATACGCCTAGTGTGGACAACTCGGGGGAGAAGGGAGATGATGTGAAGGAGCAGGTCTCCTCGCCAAAGAAGAAGCGTGCTCGTGATCAAATAGACGGGGATAGAGACTCGCAGGACAACGATTCAACCAGCGTCGCCTCGACTGATTCGGCCAAGGACAGAGCTGCGAGATTGGAACCGGAAAAGAAGAGACATCGTGACGAAGATGCTACTGAAGCTACATCGGTGAGTCCTTGTTCGCTATGGCGCGGCTTCTACTCTAGCTGAATGCTTGCATTTACTGACGTCGACGCAATCTCCTGCCTTGACAGATGACTCAATCATCAAACACGAATCCAGGAGAAGCACATTCCCAAGGCAGAAGCTTATCTCCCAGCAAACCCAATTCTGCAGATGCATTTGCCTCTTCTGGATTCGGCAAACTCGCCTCAAACGCCTCAGGCTTCGCTGCGTTGGGAGGATCTTCCAAAGCAACCGTTCTCTCTTCAGCTAAGCCCTCCTCGAGTCCGAGTCCGAACCCAAAAGAGGCGAAAGCCGATCCTTCGCCTCCTGCTTCAGTTCCGAAGCTCTCGTTTGGGTCGAAGTCAGCCTTGTCGCCTTTTGCAGGACTAGCCACGGGACCGAATGGCTTCGGTGCCAGCGCATTTGCTTCGGGCACTCCTCTTTCAGGTACAAAACCTCTGGGCGGCTTCGGCGCATCTGGCGCAACCTTTCCACAAAGCGACAAAGCAACGAAACCCTTTGGAGCACCAGATAGTGACGCAGATGACGACAAGGACGATGAAGAAGATGGAGATATCGACAGGCAGATTGAAGACGGAGAAAGAGATGCGTCGCCGGATAAGGACTTTGATGACAAAAAGAGACCAAAGCTGCATAAGAGTGCGTCTCAGTACCCATAAGAATCATTTCTCAACGTATGCAAACTAATATGGGAACCCGATCAGTCGAAATTGATGATGGCGAGGCTGGTGAGGTAACGGTGGTATCCGTCCGAGCAAAGATATTCAGCCTCGATAAGCAATCAGGTTGGAAGGAGCGAGGGGCCGGCATGTTGAAGCTCAATGTCCCCCATGCATGCATTGACTTCGACGACGCTGGTGCGATAATTCCGGGCAGCTTTGAAGCTTCAGGCTTGGAGGCGGGCGATGGCTCTGCAAGCCGAAAGGTAGCGCGTCTGATCCTCCGTCAGGATCAGACGCACCGGGTCATCCTGAATACTGCAATACTGCCCGCAATGGAGTTTCAGGAGAAGGCATCGCTGAAGTCAGTTGGGATATTGTTCACTGCCTTGGAGGGTTCAGACGCCAAGCCAGTGAGTATTACAATGAGGGTAAGATTGATGTTCCATCTGGGAAGCTGCACGCCTTCCAATCTAATTGATTGTGTTACAGATGTCCGCTGCCAGCTCGAAACTTTTTCTGAACGAGGTCAACGCTATTCAAAGAGAACTAAGAAGAAATTCAAGTTAAACGCGAAATGACGCAAGCTGCTTCTGACGTCTTTGTGTCTTTGATACAGAAAGATCCAGAGGCGGCTAAGAGGCGGACATTGGAAAGTATCATCAGGCCAGAACGCTGCCTTTCATCCCCCGGACCATAGCATTATGGAGCTATGCACTCATTATCATTCACTCGGATGCGTCCTCAAGCACCATATTATTTCCTTGAGTATGAAAACGTGGGATGGATGAGTTTCGTAGTGCTCGGTCAAGAATCACAGACAGCGAGCTCTTGGAGTCGGAGGGAGCGGTTTCCTTCTGGGTGGCGGTTAATAAAATACGCCGAAAGAGAGAGATGATTAAAATACATATCACACAATTCGGAAATCTCGATGTGCCGTCATGCTTTACCAATTTCCTCCTAGCTTGCTCTCCTGGAGGAGTCCTCAAGGGGCAGCACGTGACGTGGCGACAGTCTCGCGACCTCAGGGGCGTGTGGCGGCTGGTAGCTGCCGCCGTTGAACTGATCTTTTCGGCATCTGTCGGGTATTCACATTCCGATGCATGCTGGTAGCCGATTTGTGTCTCCAGAGATTGGAAATGGACACAGCCCACGGACATGAGAAGAATCATCTCTCGAGTGAAAGCAACTCAAACAGGAGCTGCAAGCGCCCGTTCAGTGTCGTTGAGCACACTGGGCAACCGTCAGATACAGATTCAACTAATGAATCCGATACGACGCCTAAAGCCAGCCGAAGAGCAGGACAGCAAATTGCGCGAGGGAAACCAAAGCCGTTTCTGAGGAGTGACTCCCGCCAATCGTCATTCCAAACCACATTATGCGTCATTGAATGGCCGGATCTATTCAAGTCGCTGGATCAAACGCATCGCGCATTGAATCTCATATTCACTTTTTGCTGCACCCGCAGGCATCTTGCAACCACATTCGAAACAATCAAGTCGGCAGTTGAGAATCATACCAAGCAGACGCTGACAGAGGAGGATGTAGCTCAGATAGTCGCCCTACGTCCAGAAGGCATTTATTTTGCCTACGTGGATGAGGTCATGTTACAGCTGGACATCAAAGGCTCTGAGAGGGACGATACCTTCAGAACGTCAAAGTCATACCGCTCGCAGGTACCAGCACATGACTCATCTGTAGGAGGGTGGACCGGCAAGGAAAGCCTGGACGACTACCAGAACCGCGAATTCAGCGGCCAAGGGAAAGAAGTACTTTTCTTTGAATTCATTGATGGTGATCTGAAGCGACAAGTCCAGGACAAGAAGACTGGTGAGGCAGTCAAACCAAATCGCAAACTCAGGGATGAGCAATTGAAGATGCCTGTCTACGGACAGAAACAAATGACACAACTCATTGAGAGAAGAAATGCGAGATTCAAAAATGCCATCAATGGTTTTCTCAATAAATGTGTCGAGGAGAACGTTGACCCTGGCACAACGCTTCGACGTATGGCTGAAGCGTTTCTTCCGAAGCCTTCTTTGAGCATTGATACAGTTGCGGAGTCTTCATGCAGCACCTTGCCTGAGACCATACCAACACAGCGCAAAACAATACCCGACATCGTTCAGGAGTTGAAGGAAAGCACGTGGTATACCGGACAGATCGTGCCGGACGGACACAGGGTTTTTGAGCCACAGAAGCCCGTGCACGGCAGCTTGACTTTTCTTTTGAGCCAACATTTAGTGAACGCCTTGTACAACGCAAAAGGTATCACCAGTTTCTACGCTCACCAAGCGGAGGCTTTGAATCGACTTGAGGAAGGGCAAAACGTCGTGGTGGCGACATCAACCAGCTCGGGAAAGTCGCTTATATACCAACTGCCTGTCTTGTACGCGCTTGAAAAAGACCACAACTCCAGAGCCATGTACATCTTCCCGACGAAAGCTCTAGCGCAAGACCAGAAACGAAGCTTGAAAGAGCTGCTGACCTACATGCCTGGTCTTGAAGATGCGCTCGTCGAAACCTTTGACGGGGATACACCGATGAGCGAACGTAATGCGATCCGAGACCAGGCCAAAATCATCTTCACGAACCCAGATATGCTTCATGTCTCGATATTGCCACAGGAAGAGAGATGGAGGTCATTCCTCAAGAACCTTCGATACGTAGTTGGTATGTGACAGCTCATCATTCCTGCCGAGGCGACCCATTGATTAACTTTTCTTTCCATCATGCAGTGGATGAGCTCCATTACTACAACGGACAGCTAGGCTCCCACGTCGCATTCATCATGAGAAGGCTGAGGCGCGTCTGCGCAGCTCTCGGCAATCAACGAGTCCGATTCGTCTCGTGTTCCGCGACTGTGGCAAACCCAAAAGAGCACTTCAAAACAATCTTCGGCGTTGATGAGGTTGCGCTGATTGATTACGACGGTTCGCCTTCAGGTCGTAAGGAATTTTTATGCTGGAACACTCCTTACAAAGACCCAGGAGACCCCGCGAGCGGTCGTGGAAATGCCAAATTTGAATGTGCGAGACTATTTTGTGCCCTCATGTTACGAGGCGTCCGAATCATTGCCTTTTGTCGAGTACGAGCCCAGTGTGAAGTGCTGGTGAGTGCTGTCAAGCAGGAACTCGAGGCGCTGGGCCGGCCGGAATGCGCGAATAGAGTCATGGGCTACAGAGGAGGATACACAGCGGCTGACCGACGTCGTATCGAGACAGAAATGTTCGAAGGCAAACTACTGGGAATCGTCGCCACCACGGCGCTGGAGTTGGGCATTGACATTGGAACGCTCGACTGCGTCATGTCCTGGGGGTTCCCTTACACAATCTCGAATTTGCGGCAACAGAGCGGCCGTGCTGGCCGCCGCAACAAGGATTCCTTGTCCATCCTGGTCGGCGACTGTTTCCCGACAGATCAGCATTACATGCAAAACCCAGACGAGCTGTTTACTCAGCCCAATTGCGAGCTCCGTGTGGATCTAGAGACCATGCTGGTCCGGGAAGGACATATCCAGTGTGCAGCATTCGAAATGCCGATTCGACCTCGTCAAGACGCTGAGTACTTTGGAGATGATCTCTCTACCATCTGCGAAGAACGACTGCTCAAGGATGACATGGGCTACTATCACTGTCATGACCGGTTCCGTCCAAATCCGTCTCGATGTGTCGCCATTAGAGACACGGAGGATGACCACTTCGCCATCATTGATATCACGAATGGGAAGAATACTGTGCTCGAGGAGCTCGAAGCCTCGAGAGCTACCTTCACCATCTACGACGGAGCTATCTTCCTACACCAAGGAAACTCCTACCTTGTTCGAGATTTCATGCCTGACAGGTTCATGGCAAAGGTGGAAAAGGTCAAAGTAGATTGGACCACAACACAACGAGACTTCACCGACATCGATCCGACTGAGATTGAAGCAATCCGTAAGATTCCATCATCGCGCTCTCAGGCCTTTTACGGCACAATCAAGATCCAGCAGAATGTCTTTGGATATTTCAAAGTGGACAGGAAGGGACGAGTTCTGGACGCGATCCAAGTTGACAATCCGCCAGTCATACGCTACAGCAAGGGGGTGTGGCTGGACATTCCCAAGTCAGCACTCGATATCCTCCAAGTCCGTCGACTCAACTCGGCAGCCGCGATTCATGCTGCCGAGCATGCCGTCATGAGTCTCTTGCCTACATTTGTCATAAGCATGCCGGAAGATGTCAGGACAGAATGCAAAGTTGCGCTGAAGGAGTTCGCCAAAACCGAGACCCAGAGGAAACGTCCGGCCAGACTCACCTTCTATGATGCGAAAGGCGGGGCGAGCGGATCTGGTATCAGCACCAAAGCCTTCGACCATATCAACGACTTGCTCAGGATTGCGCTGCAACGGGTCGAGTCGTGCAAATGTCAAAGGGGCTGCATGGGATGCGTGGCTTCAGCGACGTGCAAAGAGTCCAACGAAGTGATGAGCAAGAGTGGAAGTCGTGTTGTCCTACGAAGTCTTTTGAATCTGACTATCGACGTGGAGGAGCTCCCGATGGGACCGGAGGATCCCAGCCCCACGGGCATTGAAACAGTTGTCCTGGCTCAGCCCGTACCGATTCGAAGTCACAGCAGAACTTTGCCTCATCCACATACAGAGGGGCAGGGAGTCGCTGCGACAACAAGTGAAGATGAAGCTTCCATGGGCGGATTCGAGAGATGGGCCAACCTGTCTAGCATCTGATATATACTGTGCGGTAGCCATGTTGAAGCAGCTCAACTTGTCACCCCTTGAAAGACTCTAGTGAATGAATCCTTTTTCTTGCGCAAGAGAATTGGCGATCGCAACGTCGATTTGAACGCAATTGGGAAGCGAAGCGAGTCTGTTGCGGGCTACCGTGCTTGTGCTCAACTCAACAAAATCCCGCTCTTATTTTATTACGATGGCAATTCCGTTGCGAACTTGATGGTCTATCGTGTCTAGGCTGCTTCTTCTCAACAGGGTTGGTCATGTCAAAGAGGAAAGGTCCTTTGCTCCACGTGAAATTCAGTTGATATCGTTTTTTCCTTATTCCCTTGACCGTTTTCTGTGCCTTCTTTGATATACATTGCCAAACGTTTTGAAAAAAAAACCCTGGCATGCTGAGACAGCCAGAGGCTCGGAAGTCGCGTGCGTCTTCGACTCGGACAATGCGACGCACATCTGCCTACTTTGGTCGACTAGTCTCGCATGGTCACGGTTGTGAGCCGACTTTTCCCCCTCAAAAGAGAATGACATCGTCTTCGGACCAGCCCAAACTGAACAAAATGTCAACGACACTCTTTTCCATGGTCTCTGGACCGCAGAGAAGAACAACCGTGTCCGCATTTTGTGACGGCGACCCTATTTCGGCAGAGATGAGAGACCTGTCGATTCTCCCACACCTTCCTTGCCATGACGGAGTCGGACGGCTCAAGCAGTAAACCACGCGAGACCGCTGCTTTGCGCGCGACATCATGTCATCAAGTTGCGTTCGGCACAGAATGTCCTCTTCGACGCGATTACCGTCCAACAAAATGCATTCAGTGGGATCGTCCGTGCGTGTTGTGATGGCCCGTATAATCTGGAATATTGGGGTGATTCCTGAACCGCCGCAAATCATGTTGAAACGACGAACGCGACGATGCCTGCCAGAGATTGAGCACAGGCCGTTTCCGACATATTCAAACCTGCCAACTGGTCCCTTGAAGTCAACAAAATGACCCAGTGGTATGGAGTCCAATTCCTGTGTCATTTTGCCCCCTCGGGTTTCGGCAGTGTCGTAGTAGATTTTCACCAGCACATCCAGCCAGCCCCTGTCTGTTCCTTCGGATAGAGGCGTATAAGCGCGTATGATGGGTTCTCCAGTCTTTGAATCTGGCAGCCGCATCATGAGATGCTGTCCGGTGGGCAGGCCGATGATCTGATCCTTATGATCCAACTTGAATCGAAAAATTTTGGCGTCTGGCGAAATTGGGACTTTTTCTTGGAGGCTCGCCACTGTCCAAGTCTTGGAGTCAAGGAATGTGAGTCTATTTTGGTCGCGTGTTGCCGTCCTTGTATGGAGCTCAGCAAGCGTCTTTTCGTCTATGCGGCCAATGTGATAATTGGGCATCATTGCCTTGGCATTCTCGCTATCTTTGTTATGCAACAACCAACGGGTCAGTATCATGATTGCCATATTGCCGTCTCTTGCGAACTTTGCAGATGTTGTCATGAACGACTTACGAATCGCGACGAACTCGTCTGTTACATCTTGTCCGGCAGCTCCGTATATCGACGCTGCGCCACCAGGGTGCCCCTCCAGGAATGCTGTCCCGTCGTATACCTGTCCGTCGACGATGAACCAAGGCATTTCTTCTCCGCTATGTTGCTCGAGTTCGTCACCTGTGATGAGCCGGTTGACTGTCTGGCTGGTCATGCAGATCTTGGTATCAACCAAATCTGTCTGCACTTCTGTGCAACCTTCGTTGTTCTCACCCCAGAATCCGTTGGACAGATTTCCTCCTCCCTTCTTGACACGTTCCATCCAACCCCCTGATGCAAACGCCGGCTGCGTAGGATGTTCAAACTGCAGACTGTGCCCAACGTTGTGGATCACCACTCTGAACCAGGGGTTGTTCATCATACCAAGTACGTTCCAATACATGTCTCTGGGCTGCGCCATGAGGCTATCGTCCATTGCTCGAATCATGACGTCAGAACTTGCCCCGAGTTCTTCTGTGGTTACACTCAATTCCCAAAAGCACCAGCAAAATGATGTCTCTCGCCACCACATGTCCACTTTTCCTCCGCAAAGGATTGCGCCGTCCGGAGCAAGCCGGTACTGATCTTCAGGATAATCGATGAGGGCGAGTCTCCACGTCTTCCCTTGGTCCAGAGTGACTTCCACTCTTGTGACTCGTTTCCCGCCCCCCGCATAGGCATAACCCCGTAGCTGATACCTTTTAGGCCCATCGACGAGAGAAACGGACTCGTCGTGTGCAGGACAGACAATGGCGCTGTTCGTATTGAGATCGTATATGGCGTAACGCTCGTCCTTCCATGTGTCTGGCAAATCCGCACTCTCTTCTGGTGTGACCCCAGTTGGAAGGACCCGATTGTCGTATATGTGGTACCAATTTGAACTCGGTCGGTCTGTGACGATGATTCGTTTCAACCATTTCACGCTGCGGCCACCTATTTGACCTGGTATGACAATCCGCACAGGCTTTCCGTGGTCGGGATGAAGAGCTTCCCCATTCATCTTGTGTGCTATCAGAATTCCTCTGTTGACATCCTGACACCAATTCAGCTTCACAGAAGTGCCATAATAGCCGTTGGGTAATCGGTCGGCTCCTTCAAAGCACACGAATCGTGCAGACCTTCGTGGCCTAGCCTGAGAAAGCAGTTCAAGCAAGGGAACTCCAGTCCACAAGGCTGTCGAGAGCCCAGCTGCACCCCAGGAGAAGCCTTTTGACTTTCGCACGACGTTTTGCTCCTTACGGCGATTGCCAGCGCACACAAGGGTTATCGGGTACGTCACTTGCTCGTACTTTTCGACGAGCTCCTTGACACTGAGAGCGAACGGCTTGTCTACCATGCCCTCCACAGTGAAGGTCCAAGCATCCATGTCTGCATCCTTACACTCAGGGACGGCTCCGTGATTTCTGACGTAATGCAAATTTTCGCTAGTCAAGAACCCTTCATTGAAGAGGTCACTCAAAGGAGGTTCGCAGTTAAAAGGATGGACTCCTGTCAGTCTGATGAGGCGAGGGTCTCTCGCCACATGACTGTCTGGTGTCTTTAAATCCTCTGTCGAGATTGACAAAATGGACTTGCCCGGCGGCAGAGGATAAGTTGACGACTGGCCATCATCAGAAGGGGGCCACGAGCAGGTCGAGGTTTCTTGTGAATTGCTGTCGACACTGCACTTTCGGGTCTGCACATCGGTGCTCGGAGGACTAGGCGGGAATGAGACGTCTTGGGAGCTCTGTATCGCCTGCGGGATCATCCCTCTTCCAAACTCAGACGCCGGTGACATATTTGTGTTCAAGAGACATTGCCGTTGGCAGGTGCCGGGACATTTCTAAATCCGTCGTCACAGCAGCAAAAATACTGCACAAGAGATGGCTGGAAGCCGGCTATCCGAGACACAAGTCAAGAACGACGTTGAGGGTGTAATCGAAATCAAGGAGGGAGAGATGCGGCTGCCAGACTTGTTATAGGCTCGATTTCCCAAAGTGACAGGCCTCACAGCCCGGATTCCGGCCGTGAGCCTAGCTAGCTCCAGGACCACAAGACACCCGGTATTGACGATCTGACTCGCCAATGCTTCTTGCCAAGATTCTCGACTTTGGCTGTCAGTTGCGCCCCAGCCTTAGCCGTCACCCCAGGTCCGCAACGTAGCTTTGGCAGAGACTGCATTCGAGAATTCTTTCGCCAGTTCATGAGAAGGTGTTTATTCGATCTCAAAAGCCAATCTCCGCGGAAGTCTTGGAAATGAAGAAGTGGAGGTGTGCGTCATTCTACGAGAAATCTAGCTAGGAATTTCTCAAGATAAGGATCTAGGTCGGAGAGAGCACCAATCAGATTGGTCTTGATAGGTTTTTCGCTCCTGGTTTTCATTTCCATGACATGCTGTCCCATGCCTACCTGCCTGTCTACACGCATTTACGTGCCTACAAGCATCCCTTTACTGTACGTCATCCGTACGCGCCTCCATCAGCTGCGTCCTGTACGGAGATGGCAGGCAAATGTCAATGAGCGAATGGCAAAAATGGGCCTTGTCGTGTGGCGCGGGGCCTTATCTGGAATGGCTGAGATATCCGGATAAGGGGTGTTTTCAAATGATGCTGCCGCTATGTCCCTTTTCCGCGGAGCACCAACCATCCAAATACCAGCTTACTAGGCATAGCGTTCTAGTATACTGAAGGCGTCGTGCCTCCTTTACGCATTGGCGCTCTATCTTCCCATCGATAATTGGTACGGCAAGTTGTTTGATCGGCTGGCGTAAAAGAGCAGATTCAGGTGTTTGGGCAATGTTCAAATATGCCCCACAGAAGCCAAGGCTGCAGCTCGCTTCACTCGGGTGCGAAACAAGACATGACAGCTAAATCAGGGACTTGGCGTACAGATCTCACATCGCTTCGGGAAAAAAAAAGGTCGTATCTATCCGTAATGCTACTGCATCACGGCAGGTGGTCTGGGCAGCCATCAGATCAAAGAACATGTGACTTCTAGAACTCAAAGGCGCGCAAGATGGTGGGCACGATGCATGTTGCATCGGAGGCGGACATGAGCATCTTTAATGCAGTGTGAGCATCAGATTGGCTGGCTGCCTGGCTATCGAATCGCGTCAATTGACACAGGTGTGAAAGAGAGCAGAGCGGAATGAAGAAAGAATGGAACCTTTCACAGTCAACGGATTTTGAGGACGCCAACATCATCAAGCACACACCCTCTGTTCGAATCTCCGAAAAGGGAATGTACTTGACGACTGGAGGGAATGAACCAGGACCAACCTCGAGAGCATTTTCGAGCCAGCCGTTGAGGCTTTGTTCATTCTCTAGCTATACGAGGTTTGCTATTACCTAAGCTCGTACGTGTATGAACAGTGGGTTCTATGTACTACCCACCTACTAGGTAGGTAGGTAGGTACTTACGCGCCCACCCCCTGTTTTCAGTGACAAACTGACTTTTTGGAAAGATGACCCGAGCCCCTGTTGCTCTGATTAGGATGAGATTCGAAATGTGTCTTACAAGACTACCTAAAGAATTACTAGGCCCCTCAATTGTCACTATGCTCTGACCAGCTCTGACCAGAAACAGAGGTAAGAGGTACCTACCTACTAGGTACCTAGTAGGTAGGTAGGTACGAGATATCTAGGCACATAGAAGGTGTAGTGGCAAGTGCGGCCGCTATCCGTACATGCCTATCTGCTAGCTATCTTAGGCACCTAAGAACATACCCCCACTGTACCTGCCCAAGCCCCGTCGCGGGTTATCAATTACTACCTAGTAGGTACCTTAGGTAGGCACCTACCTAGTACCTAGCCACCGTCAATAAACGACGCCAACCGCCAACCGCCAACCGCCAACCGCCAACCGCCCGACCGCCGACCATCGACCATCAACACGCGACCCTGCACATCAGTTTCTAACATACAAGCCTTGCTCAATGCGGCGCATCATATCAGATCGTTTTCTTCTCCGTCGGGTCTCCGCGATCGTTCATCCTGTCAGTGGTTGCAATGGATCGCCAAAGGAAGCGTATGTTGATCGCGTTGGCGTTTCAAGATGTCGCAGAATACTGCTGAGCACGAACCATGATGAATGCTGACTATTGTCGACGACAGGCGAACTGCGCGCATTGAATGAGAGGGCTTGGGAAGGAGAAATGGGTTCGCACGTCCCAGCGGGGATCCTCTCTGCTGAGATCCCCAGGAGTTTCCCCTCGATTTCCCGCTGCCCTCGCTGATGTACTGGATTACAGACCTTTTCTCCGTTAGCAAGTCTCTCGATTCGTCCTTGAAAAAGAACACGGCTTTCATCAAGCGCCTGCGAACCGCAATCACCGCAGCCACTCTAGGCACCTTTCTACAAGAGATTCGAACATTGAGCTTGCACAAGTACCTCTCCGAAATCATATCTGCCTGCTATGAGGGGCTTTGCAGGCTCAAATCGCCCGGAGAGGTTGAAGCCGGCGTTGAAATCGTCAGCGCACTTCATCAGCGGTTTGGTCCAACGGATTTCACCGAGTACCTTGCTTGGTTGCTGGGCAAAGGGATGGCAACTCCTGACAGGAGCGCTCTGAAGAATCTGACCCCAGAAGTCCGCGAGAAGGAAGAGAAGGAACGCATCACCCGCCAGAGAGCGCTTCTACGAGTCATCACCGAATTGTGGCTGGTCGGAGTACTGCGGACACTGGACGATGCCACGAAGCCCGATGAACCCACGAAAGCATCTGTCGGCAAGGCTGCGGAGCACAAGGCTCGAGCTAGCCCAAACAAGACTGGTAGCTCACAGCCGTTTCCTCTTGAAGTTCTGAAAGATCTTCTTGGTCATGACCGAGAGCATGCGAACCTGCCATTGCTTGTCATTTTTGTGAAGGCCTTTGGTTGGGATATTCTGGGTGTGAAACCTGCCGGGTCTGATGGACGCAAGACAGTAGCAGAAGATGGCCTGACCACGAGCCAGTATGAGGCCAGCACCGATGCCACCGATGCCACAGATCAACAGCCAATTGCTCCTCCCGAGATATCAGACCAGTTCAAAAGTATTCTAAAAAGGTATTTTGATGACGTATCCGGACGCATAGTCCGAGATCAACAGTCGATCCAATCTCAGGCCCGACGCAACGCAGAAGCGTACGTGAAGTCTGGAGAGGTCTTTGAGGACCGACAGACCAATTACGAGAAGCAGGTCAAAGCCCAGGACCGCCTGATTTCCAACGCCCAAGTACTCGCAGATGTCATTGGGGCAGAGATACCCCAATTGAAGGCTACCGAGGACGCTCTGGCGCCGCCGGGCGGCTCTATCGGCTTGGTCAAAACCAGCGAACTTCTGAGAGTTTCGGGTGAAGGGGCTGGAATTTGGGCGGATGAAGACGAACGCCGCTTCTACGAAAACCTCGTAGATCTCAAAGGCAAAGTCCCACAGATTCTCCTTGAAGACGGCAAAAAGAAGAAAACCGACGTCGACGACCAAGTAGGCAAAAGAGCCGAGAGCAATGACTCGTCCGATACAGCCGAGGTGACCGCCAACGGGCATGCTGAAGATCAATCAATTGCCATAGCCAACAAAACGATTGGTGCTCAGGTGGATGCATTACTGGTCCGTCTGCCGGAGCTTACCAATAAAGATGTCATCGACCAGACAGCCATCGACTTTTGCTTTCTCAATTCCAAGGCGTCCCGTAATCGGCTCATCAAAGCTCTTACAGAGGTGCCGAAAGGCCGCAGCGATTTGCTTCCATCATGGTCTCGTCTGGTAGCAACACTTGGCAGATACATGCCCGATGTTCCCAAAGGTCTCGTCGATTACCTTGATGCCGAATTTCGAAGTTTGCAGAGGAGGAAGGAAAAGAATTTCCTCGGCCAAGTTCGTCTCAGTAATATCCGATACCTTGCCGAGCTCACCAAATTCGGGGTCGTGCCAGAGCACGTCGTCTTTCATTGCCTGAAAGTTAGCATCGATGATTTTTCACGCATGAATATCGAGATATTGTGTAACTTGATTGAGAATTGTGGCCGGTATCTGTTGAAAAACCCTGATACGTCTCCCCGTATGGCAAGTTTTCTAGAGACTTTACAGCGGAAGAAATCTGTGCAACACATCGGACAACCTGAGCGTATGCTCATTGACAATGCAGTCTACTATGTTGATCCTCCAGAGAGACCGGCAATCGAACAAAAGGAACGGACTCCAATGGAACTCTTCATACGGAAATTAGTATACAGCGACATCACAAAAAGAAACTACAGCAAAATTCTCAAGCAATTACGCAGACTCCACTGGGAGGAAGCAGAGGTGCGTCACGCTTGGACTCGGACCGTCGACACCGCTTTGAAAAGTTATTGACTCTTCGCGAAAAGGTGGTGTCTACTCTTTTCAAAGTCTTCTCCAAACCCGGCAAAGTCAAGTACGGTAATATCCATCTGCTGGGCATTCTTTTGAGTGCACTGTATCGATATCATCCAGATTTTGTCGTCAAGGTTATCGACGGCGTGATCGAGTCGGTCTCCTTCGGCTTGGAGCAAAACGACTTCCGTTGCTTCCAACGCCGTATCGCCGAAGTGAAATACCTTGGTGAGCTCTACAATTACAGAATGTTGGAGCATCCGGTCATATTCGACACAATGTACAAGGTTTTGACTTTCGGCTATGGTTGGTCTTCGGGTGCCATGCCACGCGAGACAGCTGTGTGACTGACTTTTCCGACAGGAGGTCCTCCAGTTCCTGGACGTCCAAATCCATTCGACCCACCTGATGACTTCTTCCGCATCCGCCTCGTTGCAACGATTCTTGAAACATGCGGCATGTTCTTCAATAAAGGGGCAGCCGGCAAGAAATTGGACTCTTTCTTGTCGTTCTTTCAGGTGAAAGGTTTCTCATTTCGATAAAGTTGCAGCGTCCGTGATACTAACATCGTTATATCTAAAGTACTACATCCATACCAAATCATCCCTACCCATGGATATTGACTTCATTATCCAAGACGTTTTCTCTCTGACGAGGCCGCAATGGAAATTCGCTCCCAACCTGGAGGAGGCGGCCAAGACGCTCCAGCTCGCCATCTCGCAGGACCAGAAAATGGCTGGCGTCGACAAAACTGTCGAAGCAGATGATGCTACGAGCGGGGCATCATCAGACGATGACATTATTGACGGGGATGATGCAGAACAAGATGTGGAGGGTGACGAGGACAGCGCCTCTGAAGATGAGGAGGCCGAGGTCAGTTGTTTTCTCTTGCCACAAATTCTCGCACCCATGCTAACTGGTGCACCTTAAGGAGGGGGATGACGAATCTGTGAACGAGGTCGATTTTGACGAAGAGGCCATCGTGGTCACACGCCAGGAAGGGGCTGTTGATCCCGAGGATGAAGCCGAGTTCGAAAGAGAGTATGCAAAAATGATGACCGAAAGTCTCGAATCTCGCAAATTTGAACGGAGACCGCTTTTCGACGTTGCCTTGCCTGTGCGGCCCAAAAACCGAGACGTGCCGACAGCTACTTCACAGGACCAGCATTCACTTGAAACGAACAACAGAATGGCATTCTCACTGCTGACCAAAAAAGGAAATCGTCAACAGGTACGTAAGCTCGCTGGCTTCGCCCTTTTCAGCACAGTACTGACTGACATGGATTGCAAATCAGACTCGGACCGTTGAACTACCATCCGATTCGACATTCGCCATTGCCATGAAGACCCAGCAGCAAGCTGAGAAGGAGGAACAGCAGCGCATCAAGAATTTGGTCCTGAATTATGACCTTCAGCAAAGTGAGGACCAGGAAGGTAGGACGAGTTACGTACTCAGAATAATAATGAGACTCGACGCTGACGGGGAATCCTGGGGTAGGATCTGACCGAAACGCTGCATCTGTACACAATCGTGTCGACCGTCCGAATAAGGATCGCGGACAGAGAGTAAGGAAGCTGCAGCTCAGCGACGTTAACTGGTGAAGAAGAAGCGACGAAGAATAACAATGAGGACCAATCTCTCTCATATGCAAGGGACAAGCTGCCGACCATGCGTCACGGGAGAGGAGGAAGGAATCCGTCGCCGCCATCTCTGCAGGCCATCGTCGCGCTTACGGACCTAACAGTACACATCAGAGGTACGTGCGAGTTGGACACCAATGTTCTTCCGTCGCAGCATCATGAAGATGATACACAGTGGCCAGTAAGAGCAGATACGAATGCTCACCACCTGCTGATCAAGGCCCTGAACGAGACACGGGTAAGATTATTCGAAAGGCAAGCAAGGATTGAGGCGTCGTACGTGGAAACTCCGCGCATTGCACTTGATCTCGCCGACAATCGAGGCAGTGAAATGACTCTGGGTGTCCGGTCCAGGGGATGACGAGCCTCAGCTGCGGGCGGGATGGAAGCTCTTGCGCGTGGAAGCGACGTTTCATCACTTGCAACCACTCGGCAGGCGCCTGGTGATGTTCTGTTTCATTTCAAAGGCAGTCGTCTCCTCGCCAGTGGCGGTTTCATTAGTTAGGAAATGACGCCAACCCAGGATAGTGAATACTCTGCTCGGGTGGTAGCCGTCAATGGAGCTGCTGCGCTTCTGTGTGAGCAAGAGAGAGATGTTCGGACTAGTGTAACATCAAGTTCACCCGTGACTGAGGCAACAGGGCAGGACCCGTTTGTCCTGCAGCCTCACTGCATCCCAGCGCATCGTTGGACGGGACGCTCACGCAGAGCACCACCAATCATGCATGTTCGGACCCCAGACGAATTCAAAATGCGTGGTCGACCGAGGGTGACATTTTTGCCACCCCTTTTTTGCGTTCTTCGCAATGCTTTCTTGGGCACAAAATCAGCCATTGCCCAGGGCTCGTCTAAAGTCACCTACTCGGGGGCAAAAGCCTTGCAGGTGGTGCTCATATGTGTGGGAGCTCAGACCCTGTCGTGACCCAAACTCACTTGTGTGACCAAGAATGATTGTTCCAAAGTCCCGGTCCTCTTCCATTTGCTGCTGTCCTCCTCGAGCGCGGCCACGAAGCACACTTTCTCCCCATTCTCTTCGAGCCTGGACTGCCATCTACTTTCGCAGCTGTGGCTGCATAAGCGACATCCGTTTTCTGTCTTTCTCGCAGTCTCGGCCGGGGCCTGCTCCCACCAATCGTCACCATGACTTCGACATGGGCAGTAAAAGACGTGAGTGCCTTCAAGACGAGACGTCGTCGGACAGGAGAAGATTCATGATCGAGGCTACTGACACGCGCTTCCTCTTCAGATTGTCTTCACCGCCATTGTCGGGTTCGTCATGCTCATGGCGTGTTTTGAATGGCTCCTCTGGTTCGCTGCATTCCTGTACTGCCTCATTAAAGTGTTCGTCAAGGCAGAACACTGGTCTATCCGAGTCCTATGTGTAATCATTGGATCCGCGTTCGCGGCCCTCAGGTATGTTGAAGCAGTCAAGGCCCCGAGAACACTTTGAGCCAGTTAACACAGGTGCGACGCCCAAGGTTTATCTTTCTTCCCATCATGTTTGTTACGCTTCCTTTGCCCTCTGCCATTTCGAATTGGTGGCCGCCAACCCTCTCGAGTTTTCTCCAATGGTTCGCTTTTTGGAGCTTCTCCATCTTGCTTACGGTCCCGTGGTTGTTCTGCATCTACCAGCTCGTCACAAACCATTTGGGGCGGCAGAAGAGGATACGAAGAGTGCTGGACGATCGTACTGCCCCGAAAGTCGTCGTGGTGATGCCCTGTTACCATGAAGATCCTGATGTGCTTCTCAGTGCCGTCAACTCTGTTGTCGACTGCGACTACCCGGCCAGCTGCATACACGTCTTCCTCTCTTTTGATGGCGACGACGAGGACGATTTATATAAGCAGACGGTTCACAGGCTCGGATTAGTTAAAAGCTTCGCGTCATATCCCCGCTCCATCGACTTGATATACAGAGATGTTCGAATCACCATCTCACGATTCCCCCATGGAGGTAAAAGACATTGTCAAAAGTCGACCTTTGACCTGGTGGATCGTGTCTACGCCAAGTACATGAGACACCACGACGATCTTTTCATATTATTCATTGATTCAGACTGTATCCTTGACAGAGTTTGTCTTCAAAATTTTGTGTACGACATGGAACTCAGTCCTGGGAATTCCAGACAAATGCTGGCCATGACAGGTGTAATCACCTCAACCACGAAGAAGCATAGCATCATCACCCTGCTACAAGACATGGAATACATCCACGGACAGCTGTTCGAGCGCACAGTCGAGTCCGGCTGTGGTTCAGTGACGTGTCTTCCCGGGGCGTTGACCATGCTTCGGTTCTCTGCTTTCAGGCGCATGGCGAAATATTACTTCGCTGACAAAGCCGAGGAATGTGACGACTTGTTCGACTATGCCAAGTGCCATCTCGGCGAAGATCGCTGGCTTACACATCTATTCATGATTGGCGCCAGGGAGAGGTTTCAGATTCAAATGTGCACATCTGCCTTTTGCAAGACGGAAGCAGTACAGACGTACAAGTCGCTTGTCAAGCAGAGGCGTCGGTGGTTCCTTGGTTTCGTCACGAATGAAGTTTGCATGCTCACAGATTGGCGGTTGTGGAAGCGGTACCCTGCCCTGATACTCGTCCGGTTCATGCAAAACACGATTCGGACCACGGCACTCCTATTCTTCGTCATGGTCCTCGCGCTGCTAACATCAACCGCGAAAATAAGCAACCTGCCCGTCGGATTCATTGGTGTTTCTTTAGGACTGAACTGGCTCTTGATGGTCTACTTTGGCGCGAAACTGAAGAGATTCAAGATTTGGTTCTATCCTCTCATGTTCATTCTCAATCCCGTTTTCAATTGGTATTATATGGTGTATGGGATCCTGACAGCTGGTTCTCGAACTTGGGGAGGTCCGAGGGCGGACGCAGCAGCGGCCGATATACACACCACAGCCCGAGAAGCCGCTGAGCAAGCTGAGCAACAAGGGGACGAGCTGAACATTGTGCCGGAATCGTTCAAGCCGGCACAAGAAGCTAGAGCGTACGCAAATGAACCTCACCACCGGGCAACATCGATTCAACGCAAGCGGAGCGTGGTTCGCCCTCCCGACGCTATCGACGGGCAATTTTCGGGTTCCCGTGGGAGGTCACTGCTCCCAACCATTCGAGCGTCGGAGGAGGCTCAGCCTGGTGCTCCAAGGGCAAATGCAACGAGGCCGAGCCGCGTTCAAGACGATGCCTCGTCTCAAGAGGGGCGTGAATACGGCTTTTACATGAGCGACGAGGAAAGAAAAAAGTATGCCGCAGCCCAAAAGGCCCGAAAGGCCAGAAAGGAGCGCGCTCCCTCGACGAGACTGAAATATTCGTCCATTCCAAGCATACGACAGGCTCGAGACACGAAGTCGGCGAATCACGATGCCAACGTGGAGATGTGAGGACGACTGGGAGGGCGCCACGTCGACACATGAATGACCATCACAAATGATAACGAGTAAAACGCATGACGACTCCATGAAAGCACAGACGCCGCGTGCTCTCGAGGCATTGAATCAGTGATAATGAAAAGAACAGCATGTATGGTACATGGCATAGGCTGGGTTGCTGTAACCGTGGGGAAATGGAATGTAGCGTCGACGTGACATTGCTTTGGCCGACAGGATGGAAGTAGAAAGATGGGCATAGATCTCCATCCAAAATAATGCAGAAAACTGACGTTTGAGAGGCAAAGGCTTCATCCCATTGATGACTTGTCACTTCAAACTTGTAAGGCACCATTAGGGGGGCCTTGAATCGCCTCGGGTCGTCCAGCTGTCTCTGGAAGATTCTTCCCGCTTCTTCTCCCATCCAACCCACCTAAAGCAGGCACGACTGGGTCGTCATGGCGGGGCTCATTCGCCAGGCATCCTACATTGGCGACTCTCTCTCCCATGATTTTTTTTGGCACAAGCCTAATGGCCCCCCCCCTCCTTTTTCCCAAACCTACACACCTCCGCCCCAGTAAGGAAAAAAAAAACGATTCGCCAACTCCGCAATCCCAACATCGATTAACGATTTGATCTTCCCCTTCTGCGCATTTCGCCCGAGACTCATTGTTTTCATCCGACGAACTAACGCACGTTTTGCACCGCACGATTCCCCATAGTACGGAGTTCCTCATCGCACAGATCCCTCTTCCTCTTTATGTCTTGTCTTTTATTTCCTTGCCCATTTTTCTTGTAGACCTGCCCCGCCATTTGGCCGTTTGTCTCGCGAAACCTACATACACCCCACGTTCTCCCTCCACTGTCGAGGTCGAGACAAACGAAAATAGCCATTCGAGGTCAAGTACTTCCAGCGACAGAGCGGCCGCACCATACAGGACAGTCAAAATGAGCGTCGTGGGTAAGTTGACATCTCGGAACCGTCTCACAAATTTCTAGACCAGCTATCTGACGAATGCTCCTTAGGTGTCGACTTCGGAACCCTAAAGACGGTAATCGCTGTCGCCAGAAACCGTGGTGTTGATGTGGTAGGTACAAGGTCGAAACGGCCGGTCCTGGGTGTATGCCCGACTCCACTAACCTCTTGTGCTTCGACAGATTACCAACGAGGTCTCCAACAGAGCGACTCCGTAAGTCATCAGACCATGCCAGTCGTCCATTCTACGAGCTAACACAGGCCCCAATGACAGCTCCATGGTCGGTTTCGGACCCAAATGCCGATATCTTGGTGAAGCTGCTAAGACTCAAGAAATCACCAATCTCAAAAACACAGTCAGCTGCTTGAAGCGCCTCGCCGGTCGATCCTTCAATGATCCCGACGTCAAGATTGAGCAGCAGTTCATCACCGCTCCTCTCGTCGATGTTAATGGGCAGGTCGGCGCTGAGGTTAACTACCTCGGAAAACTGGAGAGATTCACAGCTACTCAGCTCATTGCTATGTATCTGAGCAAGATCAAGCAGACTGCTGCCAATGAGCTCAAACTGCCCGTGTCGGACCTTTGCATGAGTGTGCCGGCTTGGTTTTCCGATGTACAACGCCGGGCTTTGATCGACGCCGCAGAAATCGCCGGTCTGAAGCTTCTCCGCCTCATCAACGACACCACTGCCGCGGCGCTTGGGTGGGGCATCACCAAACTCGACCTCCCCGCTCCTGAAGAACGAGCCCGTCGTGTCTGTTTCGTCGATATCGGCCACACCAACTACACATGCTCTGTTGTTGAATTCAAGAAAGGAGAGCTCGCTGTCAAGGCCACTGCCTGGGACCGCAATTTCGGCGGCCGTGACTTCGACAAGGCCCTCGTTGATCATTTAGCGAAGGAGTTTAAAGGCAAATACAAGGTCGATATTTACACGCACGGTCGGGCAATGGCACGCACAATAGCTGCGGCTGAGAAGACCAAGAAGATTCTGTCTGCCAACCAGCAGTCTCCCGTAAACATTGAGTCGCTGATGAATGATGTCGACGTCTCCACCATGATAACTCGACAGGAATTCGAGGCCATGATCGAGCCCCTCTTGAACCGCACCCAGCAGCCCTTGGAACAAGTGCTCGCCCAGGCCAACATGACCAAGGAGGACATCGACGTTGTGGAAATCGTGGGCGCAGGCTCTCGCGTCCCGGCTTTGAAGGAGCGCATTCAGGCCTTCTTCGGCAAGCCGCTCTCCTACACCATGAACGCTGACGAAGCTGTTGCCCGTGGGTGTGCTTTTAGCTGCGCTATTCTTTCTCCCGTCTTCCGCGTACGCGACTTCTCAGTTCAGGATATCATCAGCTATCCCATCGAGTTCGCTTGGGAGAAGGCAGCCGACATTCCCGATGAAGACACCAGTCTGACTGTCTTCAACAAGGGGAACGTCTTGCCTTCCACCAAGATCCTGACCTTCTACCGCAAGCAGCCTTTTGATCTGGAAGCTCGTTACGCCAAGCCCGATGAGCTTCCCGGCAAGTTGAACCCGTGGATCGGACGGTTCTCCGTCAAGGGTGTCAAGGCCGAAGGCAAAGACGAATTCATGATATGCAAGCTCAAGGCTCGCGTCAACATTCACGGTGTCCTCAACGTAGAGAACGGCTACTATGTTGAGGATCAAGAGGTCGAAGAGGAAGTCAAGGACGATGAAGCCGAGAGTGGCGACAAAAAGGACGGCGATGTAAGACCCAACTCTCATGTTTTGCCAGAAACGGTTTGTCATCTTGCAGGGCTAACGTTGACCCTTCCCAGGCTATGGATACGGACAAGAAGGAAGAGGCACCCAAAAAGATCCGAAAAGTTAAGAAGCAGGTCAGAAAGGGCGATCTTCCAATCTCTAGTGGCACTTCTTCTCTGGACGTATCTTCGAAAAATGCCCTGGGCGAGAAAGAGGCCGCCATGGTCATGGAGGATAAGCTCGTTGCCGATACCGAGGAGAAGAAGAACGAGTTGGAGACGTACATCTATGACCTTCGCGCCAAGCTGGACGAACAATATTCGGAGCTGGCTAGTGAAGAAGAGAAGACGACCATTAAGAGCAGGCTCGAAGCTGCCGAGGTATGTCCTTGTGACCGAGTCTGATGATTCTCATTCTTGTCGCATATTTGATTTTATCTTGTTACGTGTCGACGTCGAGCATTCGTGTTTGAGAGATGAGGGCTGACCAGATCTTCGTAGGACTGGCTATACGACGAGGGTGACGACGCTTCAAAGGGAGTTTACGTTGCCAAGCTCGATGAGCTCAGAGCACTCGCTGGACCGATCGTTCAGCGCTACTTTGATAAGGTCGAGGCCGAGCGACAGGCTGTTCAGGAGCGCGTCGAAGCTGAGCAGGCTGCCAAAAGAGCCATTGAGGAAGAGGCTCGCAAAGCTGCTGATGCTGAAAAGGGCGCTCAACAAAACAGCGGTGACCAGGAAATGAAGGATGCAGATGCTACTCAGCCCCAAGTCGAGGAAGCGCCAGAGTCAAAGTAAATGAGTTGCAGTGGACAAAGAGTGAAAACCCAAAGAAAGACAGAAAGAAAGAGCGAGTCGCAGATGGTTAGACGAGATGAGACGAGACGGAATGGAATGGAATGGTTATAAATGGCATCAAAATCTGCCGAGGGAAGCAAGTCGAATAACTGAGCGTTTCGTTGTCCATAGAGGCTCAGTTTGATGACAGTTCTAGAAGAAGCTGTTTTTCATCGGTTTTTTTTTTCTTGAAGCCCCCGGAAGAACCTGTTTTCCATCGCATCTGTCTTGTTGATAATGCGCGTGAATTGATGCTGACTGAGTCTGGGCTCTTGGTGACCATTAATTTAACTTTCGCATGTGCTACCCAGCGATGCCATCGGCTATACTCAACCTATTGTTTCACCAAACGACGAACAGAGCAAGTCAGGTACGTATCCCCAAGATCCGACATAGTCTTTCAAGAGTTGCATCACGCTCTCCTCGGGAGCATACAAGGTTTGAGCCAGAGCCAGAGCCAGCCACGTCGGGCCCGCAAATACATCATTTGATGTGAGAGTAGATCTGGCCCTCCCAAAACGAAAACGATTGTTTTCCAACAATGAATGGAGAGTCTATGTTTTAATTGTATTATCGCCGCTGCTCCTAGCTCCGAAGACGCGAGAGTCCAGCACAGAAGGAACAAGATTCCCTCAAAGTCGAGCCAATCAGCTGTTTTGGTGGAGTTTGAACACTTGTGTGCCAGGGAGAAAAAAACAAGGAAACATAGATGCCCTAAGCTTTTATTTCATTTCATATTTTCCTCTCCATTTGCTGATCCCTTATTCCGGCGCAGAAAAAATGGATGGACGGTGACTAGTTGATATCAAATAGAGGCTTCAGTTTGATAATCAATTGCCACTCGTCATTGGACACATCCTTTCGATAAAATTCCTTGAGACAGTCGATGCTGGCTCGAGAAATCAAGCTATACAGACTATCTGCCTCTTCTAGCTGCCGTCCGTATGTAGGCTGGTGCCCTCCCATCTCAATCTTGACAGCAACCGACGGTTGACCTTTCTTGCAGACAGGAATCTGTTTGTGGTCTCGTTCGATGGATGTACTAGCACGGACGCAACGTGAAATGTCAGCCAACTGTGATGAAGAAGAGAAGGCAAGAGGGTCCAGCTTACACTCTGCCGAGGCTGATAACCTCCTTTACCCCAGTTACAGAGTTCGTCTTGACAGCCGCCATGGGCGTGTTGATCTTCAACTGGCCGTCGACCACGTCAACCCCAACGACGATGGGGCTGGTTTTATTGAAGACGGCGACAGGTTTGAGGACGCAAGGGAAAACCGCCAGCATCTTGGACTCTTCCTTCTTCTTCTCCAGCATCTCGTCCATGTGCTTGGTGAAGTCGTCAAACAGGTGATAGATGATATCGGCAGTGAAGATCTTGATGCCCTGTTCCTCAGCGTATGCCTGAGCTTCCTTGTCGACTTTGACGTCGAAGCATAGCATGACTGCGTAGTCGGGAGCCTTCTCCAGCATGATGCCGCACTGCATCACGTCTCGCTTGTAGACGGGACCAATCCCGACGTTTGCGACTGGGATCTTGCAGTCTTTCAAAAAGTCGAGCAGCGCTTCCAATGAACCAAGGGTAGATGCTTGGACACTGACACCGCGACCAGTCTTCTCCACTCTGCTCAATAAATTGGCCAGGTCAGCCTCCACCTCGTCCTCAATATCTTCTTCGTCATCGTCGGGGCCGACGACCATGAGCCTGGACCCAGCGATGGCACCTTCAAGGCCAGGGGCGCTGATCTTGACACCGAGCGCAGCCTTGACCTCTTTGTTGTGGACGTATTGTGACTTCAGTCGCAGCTCCCGTAGCGGTGCTGGCGTGAGAAGGGCTCTGATGTTCGTCTTGATGGCCCCCTCTGTGCCGCAAATCACTATGCGATCACCTTCCCGGAGGATACCGTTGGACAGGATGACATCAATAGTCATGCCGAAGCCCTCGATGGCCTTGACTTCGAGCACCGTCGCCTGGACTTCTGATAGATACATCAACGACCCGACCATGCGCTCCTGCGTGAGCTGCACAATCAATTTCAACATGTCGGGGATGCCTTCACCAGTGTGGGCCGAAGTCGGGACCAAAGACACAAACTTGGACATGGACTTATTTTCGTAGAAGAGCTCCGAGTTGAAACCTTGCTCAGCGAATGCTAGCTTGGTATCGTCCAGACGCTTCTTGAACTCATTGTGAACAGCCTTGTTCTGCAGGGCCAAGCTCTCGCGAAACCCATTGTTGTCCACCTTCTTCCAACCGTAGAGTCTGTCGATCTTATTCAGGGCCACAATGAAGGGCGTCTTGCGGTCTCGAAGGAGACGCATCGACTCCAAAGTTTGAGGCTCTAAGCCGTGCATGATGTCCACGACTAGAATGGCAATATTGCAAAGGGATGAGCCTCGGGAGCGAAGGTTGGAGAAGGACTCGTGCCCAGGTGTGTCAATGACCAAGAGGCCGGGCACTTTGAACTCGAACTCGTTGTTCTGGTTCACCACGGCAACCTTTTGCTTGATTGCATCGACGGGGAAGTACGTGGCACCAATCTGTTGCGTGATGCCACCAGCCTCGCCTTCCTGAACGTTAGTCTGACGGACCTTGTCGAGCAGTTTCGTCTTTCCGGTATCGACGTGGCCAAGAATACAGCAAATAGGCGAGCGCAGGTTGTCCTTTGAGCGAGCAGCCAGAGCTGCTTGGTGCGCCTTTTCTCTCCTCTCAGCAGCCTCCTTCTTGCGTTGCATCTCAGCTTGTTGAGCAGCCGACAGCTCCTCGTCTTCGGATTCCGACTCGTCTTCGGATTCCGAATCGTCTTCGCCAGCCGAGTTTCCGTCTGCTCCGTTTCTCCGAGCGGCGCCGGCTTTGTTCCCACCATCCTCGTCTGAATCAGCATCCCAACTATCTTTCACGTCGTTCTCCGAGGCAGCTGCATGCTCCCAATCATCTTCAATGTCGCTTTCGGCAGCAGCCTTTTGAGCTGCAGCCTTTGCTCCCGCTTCCGCTGCTGCTTTCTCACGTGCCGCTTTTGCTTCGGCCTCTTCCAGTGCCCTCTCGGCCTGGACGCGAGCTCTCTCGGCGGCTTCGGCCAGAGCAGCTTCTTCGTCAACCTTTTACACAGTAGTCAGCATGCGATGGTTGCGATTCGACATCGCAAACATGTCCAGGCTGCGTGGCTTACCTTGTCATTTTTGCCCTTCTTTTTCCTGCTATCGTAGACTACTTTCTTCTTTGGTTCGTCTACCGAATCCTGAGGCCCGACCTTGATACCTGCAGCGAGCATCTGCTGCAATTTCCTCTCGTTACGTGCCTTCTCTTCCTTCTGAGCCTTAGTCAGGAACTTGCCTTCCTTTTTGAGCTGTTCAATTTTCTCTTTTTCCTTTTGCTTTTTTAATGTTTTGGCTTCTTCCCTTCGTCTGATCTCCTCTTCTGCTAACTTCTCTTCTGCCTCGGCTCGAGCTTTGGCCTCGCTTTGGAGGCGCTCTTCTTCTTCTCGTCTCTTCCGTATCTCTTCTTGCTGTTTCTGAATCATCGCAAGATGGGCTGGAATCTTCTTCTTCTTGCTCCCTGCTTCGGCAGCACCCGCTGGGGCAGTTGCGGCAGAGCTCGGTGCTGCATCTTGATCAGGAACTGTTGTCTTGGCCAATTCCGCTGGTTTCGCCGGGGTGGTCGTCTTCTTCTTGGCTGCCTAAATTTGAGAAAATGTGAGGTGTTGATCGATTGCAAAGAGTGCATCAAGATCAGATTTCCAGTACTGAAATTGAGTGATGACGAACCTGCTCCTTCTTTCGCTGCTTTTCGCGTTCCTTCTTGAGCTTCTCCTTCTCAGCTTTCGTGAGAATTCTTCCAGATTCGGCTCCGTCTCCTTCGGGTTCGTCCCTCTTCGTAGCAGGCTTCCCTTTGCCGCCCTTGCCTTTTTTCTCGGGCAAAGCAAACTCATCTTCCAAAGCAGCCTCTTGCGGTGCTTTGATGGACAGATCCTCAGCTGAACCACCGCCATTGGCGTCTCCGCCTTGAACAGGGTCCTCATCTGTCAGTCCCTTCTTCTTTCTTTTCTCCTTGTTCTTTCGCAACATGGCCATCAAGCCACCTCCACCAGATGCATCGTCATCACCATTGGCGGCAGGTTCGGCGGCCTCGTTCGTTTCCGCGGAGGCGGCGTCCGGATTACTGGGGGGTACAGTCTCACCCAACTCCGCTTCCCAGTCGTCCTGGGCCTTCTTGTTGCCCTTATTTTTCGGCGGCATCTTGGCGGCGGGCGCTGTCTAGCAGCAGACTGTGCACGATTTGATCGATCCCGATTACCGCAGTAGAAACAGAGGGTATCAAATCAGAAGGTCAGATCGAGCAAATGGGAAGAAGTTGAAGCCTCCAAAGTCTTGACAGTTGCTGGGCCGGCGAGCCTCTTCTCTGAGGCGTACCGTGATGGGATCGGCTTGCGTCTGGTCGGTCCATCCATGTACTGTGTGAGTCAAGTAAGTGGCGCGGGGCCATCGGCGCATCACTAGGCAATGAATTGGGTTTTTACGTGCACCCAGGGAGTTCTGCGGGGCATAGGGCTCCCTTTGACTAGAAGGACGCCGCTTTTTTTTGGAGGGGCATAGAAGTCGGGCAAAGCACAGAGATTATCCGGCTAAAGTCTTACTATTTGACGTCACAATTTCTGCGAAACAGATACCTGTAATCTTCCTTCAAGCTTCAATCTGGAACCATGAGGCATTCACCGAGACTTCATTTTCCACGAATCTCTGCAAATTAAATGATGCATTCAACGTGCAGCCTTTGATGTTACGTCTTTCATGGCCATTCCTTAGCCTTCAATTCTCATTCGCTATGCTCGTCTCCAAGAGCAATTTGTCTGCAAGATGGCATGTATCGGTCGACGATTTTTTTTTTCTTTTGTTTCCCTCCTCCTACAGAACTGGTGCCAGGAGATACTCCAGAATTTCGTATCCAAGAGTGAAATAAGCTGCAGACCGCGTAGTTTCGGAAAGGTCCGAGCTACTTCTGAAGGCATCAGTCCATCTGCCGCCTTCCAGTCCGTCAAGATACCCGCAGAAAAGGTGAAGACAATCGCGTTTTTCCACCATTGTTTCGAGCAGGCGATCTTCCAGGCACATACGAAGCAAATCGCCATTGACTTGCATCCGCTTAGGGTGCACCTGCGGTTTTATGTCGGCTTCGTCGTCTGCTTCCATACCCCTTGAGTCCGAAGGGAAACCACCCAGAGATTTGAGATTTAAGGGACATTGTGTCAAGTTCTCTAAAAGTTTCAACAGACGCCATAGTTCCAAATCAATGAGTGCAAAGTGGCGCAGCGAGCCGTCTAGAGAGACTCCGACTGTTTCTGATTCTCCTTTATTGCTTGCGATCAGTCCATATCGGGTCCGCGACTCGTGGAAAAGCCAAGGCGGCCGACTTCGAGCCTGAGTAAATCGTCGCACCGAATGGGTTAGAGATCCTTCAAATATGGTCTCCAAGTCCCCGCTCTCTTGATCACAGGGAGCCCAAACACCAGCAAGCCCGCCTCTTTGATCAGAGAGTAAAGTCAGGGACGATCGACCATCCTCTAAACCTCGCATACCTGCTCCAATATCAATCATGTGAACTGATGTTCTAGAAAAGCGGTCGCTCTGTATGAGAACGTTGCCATCATTTTCCTCTGCTTTCTGATCGAGCACCTCGAGTGAATGCATTGTCGTAAGAGCGTAGAGTTTGCCATGCGAGACTCGGAGCGACGTTGCAGGTGAGTCCAATTCGTAAGTCCTCGTTGACCGGAGCTTCTTGTCCGAAACGTCAAAGGCGTTCCAATGGATTGTTTTATCAACGCAAAATATGATGTGGTCGTTGTCGCCAACAACGGCATAGATCGGCTTGCCAAAAAACTTCTTAAATTTCGTACAGTATTGTAGCTTCACACTACCAGCTTCGCCTTTTCGGGAATCCAGTCTCTTGACGGAGACGACGAGAAGTCTTCCTTCTTTCGTAGTCACGAGTAGAAAAGCAAACGTCTTGCTTGCCTTGACAATAAGCCATTCACTGAGGCCGTAGATTCTGTCGCCTTGATGGCCGAGCCCAGAGATGAAGTCAGACGTCGGTTCATGATTGTTTACGACGACTGCCATCTGCTCGCCGGAGAGCGGGTCTATGAACGATAAAGTAGGTCTGTTATCTTGCAGCAATGCGACCACTAAGCAATTCCAAGTCTTGGAAAAGAAGATGCGCGTCGGAGTTCCACCAAGCGGAAGGCACCGAGGGACGAGATTGCAAGAAGGCCAGATGTCTGCAAAAAGGAGTCGTGATTCCGCCAGCAGCATGAGAGACATATGGCCAGCGTATCCTGAGAGGCTGAGGCCGAGGCTAAAAACTGAATGAATTGGCGCAGAGGGCATTGACATGTCATTTGAATCGGTGAGCCAAATAGTGACTTTGCTCTCGAACCTGAGGTTGGCCTCTGAGAATCGAGACATCATAACGAGATTATTGTCGCAACATGCCAATACCGCAAAATGACCGTCGAACAGCCCATTTGTGGGGAAGACTTCGACGGGAGCGACACCCATGACCTCACTGTTCCAGGTGAGAGAGCCTGGGTCGCAACCCAACAGTCTGAAAGTGAGGGCATGTCCGCATCTAGTGCCGACAACAAAGACGGCATCATGGTCACCTTCTCGAATAGTGCAGATGCTGGTTAATGCCTCAAATTGATACATTTCGCTCGACATTCCGTGAATGGATTGGCTGGCTAAGAAGTATAGTTCGAATCAGTCAATGGTAGTTTCACAGTGGCGGCAAGAAATACGCACCTGACGGCCCGCGAATGGCTTGGCTGAAGGCAAGCTCGCCATCCAAGGAAAAAACAGACATGTATGACGCTCCTTTCGCAACTGAGCCACCGAGCACGAAACAGTTTCCGGACATGTTGAGAAGCGAAACGCAGGTAATTTCGCCGGTGATGTCCCAAGATCTATGGAGCGACACATCTGTTTCTTCGATACGCAGAGTGTGAAGTTGAGGGATCGTATCTTGGTGTGTGGCGAGAACTAGAACGTCACCTACACAACATGCAAGATCTGCAATGACCCCTGTCCTGCCGAGGACCGTTTCGAGTGCGAAGCGCCGAGTCTGCGAGATCGTGACAAAGGAGATAGATGTTTCAGTCACCTGCATTACCAGCCCAGACTGTCTCTGATAGGCTTGAAGCGTCCTTGATGCCAAGTCAAACCCGGTATCATCAGCATCTACCGAGTCGACGCGGCTGAAATCCTTCGCGAAACGGAGTGCAATTGAGGCGTCTGGTAGCGCTAGTAGGCCGTACAGATTGCCACCGTCAAGTCTGTCGAAAGAAAAGACCCAGGAGCGTCGGACAGATTCACCTGATTCAACGTCTAAGCCGATTCTGCCTTGGATGCCCCATCTCCACTGAGTAAGATTGCCCTTCAGACCGCGACCTGAAGCAGTGAACAGGCTATCCGGTTTGCAAGGACTTTTGTCTGCCTCAGGGAGTTTACTGCTTGTGCCCCTTTTTTCAAGAGTGGTTCTCTTCATTGAACGCCAGCTGACGGTGGCAATATCGATGACAGGTGACCAGTTCGGCAGCACGCTTACTTGTTCGAGATCGGTCCGAGGTGCCAGCTGTGGCAACGAGAGCGCGTCAGCACAAGACTTGCTTTAAATGGCTGCGAAGGGATGAGTTCAGAGGCGAGCAAAGTTTCGATCAGTCTATACCTTCCAAACGCCCCCTGGACCAGAGTCGCCACAGATAATCAAGACATCGGTGAAGACATCATAGGCGGTTGTGAAGGCAGTGTTGATATTAGTGTCGAGACAGCCCACGTTGGTGACAGAAGGGACCAATTCAGGAACATCAATTTCGACATGAACAACTGCTCCGTCCTCTCGTGCTAGGTATATAATGTCAGTCTTCTCAAAGTACTTCCTTCGGCGGAATGGTCTCGACCATGCTGTCCAGAGAGGGCTCCCTAGTCCATGGTGCAGGGGGGTAGCTCCTGGGGTGTCCGTATCGAGGACTTCGAACACTGGTGACCCAGAGAGACAATCCTTCACTATACCGATGTCGGGTTGCGATACAGTGAAGAAAGCGGTGTTGAATCGCAAGGGTATGATCAGTGATGGCATCCTGTGTTCCTTCGGTAGCCTATGGCCGATCTTCTCTTCTGCAAAAATATCCCTCAGGCTCTCACCAACTTTCCACTCATACGTGAACAAGCGAGAAGCAGGCTCCGTAGAGCTAATCTCCTTCCTTGTGACGATCAATAAGAGGATCATGTGGTCACTGTCTCCCGGTCGAGGGTAAAGGAACTCCAACGTATGTATCACGCCTCTGATCGGCCGAGCGCATATTGACTTGACAGGGTCAAAGAAACGTTCCTTATGGAACCGTTTGTTGATGTCAAGCATGGACTGGATCTCATAGAGTACGAGGACACCATCTGGTGATGCTGCTGCCACGTAACGTGAAGACGGATCTGCAGACAAATGAAAGCCCAGATAGGATATGTTGCTTGGGCCGGGGTGTATTTTGAGTACGAAGTCGAAAGTTGAATCGCTTGTTTGCCGCAAGAAGGTAAAGACAATATCTCCGCCTTCGAGCATTAACACCAAAAATTGCGGCGGCAGAGATCCAGGCGGTCGGGTATCGTTGGATTCTTTCAACGGACCACGCGGAAGGGTATCATGGTCCTCTATTTTGACGATTTCTGCCGGATCATCATCGTCCAGGCCATGTTGCAACGAGTCTCCAAGCACGACAGCTCCACGAATCCGGGATTTAAAATCGCTCTTGCGCGCCACCTCATGGACTTGGCCATCGTTGCGAAGCTCGCTTATCTGAACGAAATTATCCTACGATTCAGTTAGAGCTGTCACAATCATAATAAGAAGGCAATGTCTACGAAATGCCGAAGAGGCGTTCGACGCGAAGCTGAGGCCTGTCGAATGCAACATGAAAAGAGGTCATGCCTCCGCTTGGCGGATTCAAGCAAGGGGTTCACCGCTGCAGGGATGAGAGGCGACGAGCCAGCCGTGCGTATGCGCAGATATGCCTAAGAACAAGATGCAGCGGACAAGGAAAGACGGGAAACATACTCCAATGAACGCTATGTCGTTGTGGTTTTCCGACCTCAGACGGGTGGGAAGAATCCAATGTACTATAGGGCTTTCAACTATGGTCCTGGACAGGATGCCACAAAGCGGGGTGGTCGGTTGAGTCCGCGTAAAAGCCTTCGATGTTGAGGGTACCTTGAGCGCTTCCTGAACATTGACTGTTTCGGTTACCCAGGCGCCATTCCGGAGAACATTGGTTTGGAACGCCATGCTGTCGCAGTCAGGAGAAATCTCCCTGATGACGAAGTTCTTTCGACTTGCTTCCCTCTCCTCCTCAAGAGACACGTGAACGCCACAGCTACGTTGTGCTACGCGATGGCCGGAGCGCTCGCATATGTACGGCGATAAGGGGCGGAGAGAATACTTGGACTGAATCAGATTCGTGTCGGGGGTGAAAGAGCATCTTTGTGTCGAATATGGTTCAACTTCGTATCCTCGGATGGGAGGAAGCTATTGTATTAAGCTCAGGCGGGTGAGCAACGCAGCTGCTCATCACAGATCCTCTGCTCTCGAATGAAGCAGTGACGAAAGCTGACGCAAGAATAGCCACAGCGAGCGAGTCCGCTTAGGCAAATATGATTGTCCCAGAAGCTCTGGCGATGTAGTCGGTGTGGAGAACACAGCCGCTGGAGGGGGGGAGCAATGAGAAGATGAGGATGGGGGAGAAACGAAGCAAGGCCTACAAGGACAGCGGGATGCACGCTGGGCGTGAAGAAACATGGGTACCCAGCTGCGCAAAGTCAATCGGCCGAGTCATTGGTGGTTTGGTGGTCGATGGCCGCATACCACTTGTAATTCTTGATATGACTGGCTGTCTCTAAGCTCAGCTGGAACAGACCGCGAGTTCTTAACAATCACAAGAATCCGGATTCTGAGGCGTCATTCTCACTGTTGACCACAGCTATTGACTGGCTGACTGTTGGCGCGGCTTGTGTGCGGGCCGTTTCCACGAATTTACAGGCACTGTACCTACTGTAGCTAGCTCGGGCGGTGCACTGCCTACTAGGCACCTTAGTACGTGCCTAGGTTTCGATAACCGCCACGCTGGCTGTGGCGTGCAACTAGACAGCCAAGTTCTTGCCTCAGCCGCAGACATACCCTACGCAACAAAGCTTTCGGAAAGTAAAATACGCAACAGGCCATTATCGAGCTGGTCATTCTCTCCTCAAGATAGAATTGCGGCTCATGGAATCATCACAATCGAAACAGGTGTCCGGCACTGCATTGATCAGGACCTCTCATCTAGATGGAGACACGTTTGGAAACCCGAGTGTCATTGGCCCTGACAAGAAACAAACCCTCTTCAAGAAGAAAGCAAGAGAAGTCCTGGATGCCTGCAGATCAAGAGACGTAAGCGGTTTGAGAGCTCTCGCGGAATCACCTGGCGGCTTTCTCAGCGATGATCTACGGAGGCTGGCCTGTATGTGACACCGCCAGCCTTTCCCCTCCAGCTCGTGCACTACCATGGCCTCTTTTCGGTGGAACTCAAGTCCCAAGTCCCAAGCTGACGTGCTCCTTTTGAATCAAAAGGGCCAACTCTACTTGGTATCCCAAGTGATATACAGGAAAACAATGGTGACGCAGAACAAGAGGATCAGGAAGACACAGGTGATTGGAAAGACCTGCCTCGTCACCGCGACGAGGAACAAGTGCAACTGGACGTTCATCGATCATTCGTCTACTATCCAAATGGTACGTGACGCATTTATTTCACGATTAGAGACATCTTTTTGAACCTTTCTTCTTTCTTCCCTGGCCGGGAAATCTGCTGTTCAAACAAAATTCAATGGTCATACATGAATCATGTCCAAAGCTAATCTCTTGGCCTGCAGACAAGACAGATGCCCATCTGGATCAGTGCAGATCCGAACTTTCGTCATTGATAGTGGAAGTTCTTCGCCGTCATCCCTATCTTTGCTATTTCCAGGGTTTCCATGACATCTGTCAAGTATTCCTACTTGTATTGCAGCCAGCACGGCGGGCTCCTTTGGTCGCAAGGTTGTCAGTTCTTCGCATACGGGACTTCATGCTGCCTACCTTGGGCCCGACAACGGCACAGCTGAGATTACTGCCTGATCTTCTGGGCCGGGCTGACCCTAGATTACGGCAGCACATCGCTGCCATCGAGCCGTTCTATGCATTGGCCGGCACCCTCACCTTGTACGCACACAACATCGAGGCATATCACGATATCGCTCGACTGTTTGATGTATTCCTGTCAAACGAGCCCGCTTTCACCATTTATGTGTTTGCCCAGATCGTGATTAATCGAAGGGAAGAAATCTTGGACATTGACGAACCCGATATGCTCCAAGTGGTGCTTGCCAAGGTGCCGCCAAATATGGATCTCGACGCCCTCGTATCTGATGCTGTCGTCTTGTATGAGCGCTTCCCACCCAGACGACTGCGTTCGTGGCGGCAAATATCTGAATTCAGCTGTCTGAAAACAGCCAGGCTTGCCGAGAACTGCACAAGACAGACTCTGCAAGAGGGCCACGCCTTCTTTGAGCAACAAGTTCAACAAGTGCGGTGGGCCGAAATGCGAGAAAGGATGTCCACGACACTTTGGCGGTATCGTCGGCCCATCAAAGCCATCGGCATGTCGTTTGCTGTCGCCATCGTCGCCTTTTACATGCGTCGGAATCCTTTTGCACTTCATCACATCATATCCCTTTTTCGCCAGCCAAGTGATAGCAAGAATAAGCCAAGTTGATCTCATCCGTGGCGAAATTCGAAAGGAGAAGCGCTGTCTATGTCGACACATTGTATCGTCTAGTAATGAGCGTTTTTTTCTATCAAAAACTCATTTCCTGCTCTCCACTTCTTCTCATAGAGAGACCCGAGAAGTACACAAAATAGATGCGCGTACGTCCCAGCGTTCGAACCATTTACTCGTTGGACTGCTTGTTTTGCAGCCCTCAGCCAACAATTCTCGAAAGTCATTACGAAACGTCCCGAAAAAAATGCAAAAGTGGACACGGACAGATCACGACAACAGAATCGATCGACTTTGGAAACCGATATAATTTGTAGGTTGCTCAGCTGCAGACCAACGCGCAAAACTTGTAAGAAAGACAACTCGTCCTTGTATATATCAAGCTTCTGCTGTGCGTGCTGCTTTCAGTTTTGAGAAATGCTCTTGCTGTTCTGTGGCCAACTTGCCTGTGGTATCTCCAATAATGGTCAAAATAAGTGAATAATTGTTATACAGAAAACGCTCAATTTTCCGCTTGTCATTTCCATACATATAACTCTGCTTGATGAGGAATGCCTCAACTTCCGCCCGCAAGCGCTGCAAACTCGCCATGACAGGCTCGTCATCTCCTGCCTCAGCGCTGAGCGCCAAGAAACCATGGAGCAGTTGGCCGAAGCGCTGTGTCACGACATGCGGTGCGATGGTCATCTTGGACACATCTCCCGTCGAGCGTCCCGGCTTGTTTGGCAAATTGTTCGCCAATTGACGAACAGATTCACAGTGCTTATCCATGACCATCTGCAATCGTGGCCAAAGAAGCATGTTTGTAGCATTAATGTAACCGTCCAAGGCCGGAACTTTGCGCCGCTGAAGCTCAAATGCGAAATGCTGATTGAGTCGTATACACAGAAGGATGCCTAATGTGTCAAAAGAATCGGCCACCAGGGTCTTCGATAGAGCCTGGCCAATCTCAAAGGTCGTTTCATAGATGTAATTGAACATTTTGGAGATTTGGGCAAAGGATAAAGCGGGCGAGAAGAAAGTTGCCAGAAAAGTGTACTCCGCAGTGGCATTGTCGACCAATGCCAGATTAAAGTTCCGAAACTGGACTTCCAAATAATGCACTGTTTGGTCTTCCTCGGCGAGGTAGGATGACAAGGCTGCATGATTATTTGTTTTGAGCATATCAATCCGCCTCCCCAAGTTGAAGGCATCATGGGGGGGACCTCCTGCTCGTGTACTTGACAACACTGATGCCATTCTTGTAGTATCTTCATGACCTAGGGAATCGGTCTTGTCAAGAGCATGTGTCTTGATCTTACTCAAAGCCTGTTGGTACCTAGTGAATTGGTTTTGATAGTACCAACGCATGGTGTTCATGTATGCACGAGATATTTCGTCAGTCAACGTCGCATGATGTTTGTGGAGAAAGGTGTAAAGTTCTTTGAACCGCAGGAAATTCTGTTGCTGGATGATTTGAGCATTTATGTGTGGCGATCGAAGGGCCTTGATTTGAGCCACGAGAAAGTCGCGGATGCGCTCGATAGCCTGATAGTTTCTCTTCATTAGCCTGTAATTGAGTACTACTGAACTGTTGAATTTACCTTCAATGTTAGCTTTTCTAGTAGAGGACCCAGCTCCTCAGAGGCTTTGCTGGGTGGAGGACCGGATGACGTTTTCTTCTTGTACGATACTGTTCTCCTATCCAGATCTGAAAGCGCTTTAAGCCACGACTCATCAATGTGGCCGGTTGAGATCTTAGTCACGATTTCTGGAGGCAGGCTCAGCTCTTCCACCATCGGTCCTAGAGCCTTTTCCACCTCCTTGCGATTTTGCAATCGTCGATTCAACGCAGTTGAGCGTTCCTGAAGAGATTCGATATCGGCAGACACAGCGGCAAGGTCATTTCGAAAGTTTGCCAGGTTGATCTCGACAGACTCGAGAACATCATCGCAGGCCGTGATGGATTTATGAAGATTTTGGAAAGTTTTGCGTTCGGTTTGATCTGGGGGCTATACATAAGCTTTCTACCTCTCGGGCCCCTTCCCTGAATCAACAGAGACGATGAGGTGATAACCTACAGTCTTCCACTGCCTTTGTCTGCTGCGGCGGCATTCCGGTCTCGTCGCGAGGTCGAGCAGAGGCTACTTCCCTCAACGACAGTCCATCAAACTCAACATTCAGTTCGAGATCCGCTTCCACGATAGGCCTTGTCTGAGTTTTGAAGGTCTTTAGACTATCATCGTCGGCGTCATTTGAGCGCTCCAAGAGCCGCTCTAAAACTTCCAGGGGGTCAGATGGCGCCGAACTGGTGGGGGGCGGTCGCGAAGAAGCGGCGCTGGCTCGTTGGATGGACAGTAGAGACGCTGAGGAGTCGTTGGTTGTGAGAGAAAGGGATGAGCTCCTAGAAGAGTGGCCGAGCCTTTGTGATGTCACATAGGGGCTGAGGGTGTTGGACGTTTTGCGTGGAAGAGGCGAATACGATCTGCTCCCGGGTTGAGATATAGACTGACCAGAAGCGTTCGAGGGTCCTCCGGCCAGACGGTCAAGCCACATGTTGGATGCAAGGAAGCCTAGTCCCGCACTCAAATCTGCGTTTCTAGAGTCATATGACAGAAATCATAGCAGAGCCGGACATGCTGGTCTTTTCTGCCATCTGCCATGAGGTCTTGAATCGCGACTCACGGGGCTGGGACACGCATAGCTTGCGTCTCTTTATGTGGGGTTCAGGCTTTCGCAGGGCTCCGAGACTGACCAATGATGCGGCACGGAGCGTCAGGCTGAACTGGGGCATTTGATGTTAAAAATCGCCTTCGATACCGAGCGTGCCCCGCACAATTTGGCATAGTCTACTTACTCCCTTACGCAGTATCCAATTCCGAGATCTTACCTTGGGTGTTTTAGGCCAGGTGAGAATCTGCGTCTCGGGCGTCCCAAGTCCGCTAGGAGCCACGATATGTACATAATGTACCTACTAGGAACCAAGTACTGGGCAAGTACATGAGAAATGGAGACGTCGAACAAGATACATCGGCAGGTATCAGGGATTTCGGTACTCGATCGCGACTGCAATTCAAGGCTGAAGCAGAGTGTATGTACATGGACTCGGGGAAGATGAGCGGTGTGCGCACAGGGAAAAAAACAAACATTTCTTTGCGGCATCAAAGACTAAAATCTAAGCCCACACGATATGGTCTTACAGAGAGAGACCATGTGATTACGGATCCATGTTTGCTTTGCTGTGTTCCGCAGGGCTGGAAGGCCCTCTGGAAATACCGGGTTGACGCCTAGTGATTTATGTCAGTTGCTCGCTACTTGGGTCCGGCGTCTCCTCTTGGTACCCGCCCAAGGGTCCAATCACGCAGGGCAGGAAAAAATTATTCGAGACGGCACACCTTTTTCCCCTCTGTCTTTTCTTCTTCTCCCATTCTTTTTTGACCTTTCTTTCCTCCCCTCCACCCACTGGTCAGCACCTCCCCTGCTTCTCAGTGTCGCAGTATTTCTTCCTCTTTTTGCTTTGCATTGCCAGACCAAGTCCTTTTCTTGCGCATTCTCATCACCATGGCTGAGGAGGTACGTTGATGCAATGTTGTTGGTGCTTTTTTTTTTCCTTTGCACGTTGTGCTGCGGCGACAATTGGGCTGTGCGAAAAAAAACCACCCCGCATCGTCCCCCTCGTGCCTACTCCGTGATTTCAAGGACCGCAACGCAAGTTTCGACCCCTGGAACCGTCGCTGTGAACAGCAGGATGGTGGAATCATTCACGGCACCTCTTCGTGATAAGATCATTGTTTTCCGCGCTTCGCATCCCCCTTCCAGACTGCGCGGCTAATTGGACTGCCTTCGCAGCACGATGTTACCTTCGAGTCCGCCGACGCCGGCGCGTCTCTCACCTTCCCCATGCAATGCTCTGCCTTGCGCAAGAACGGCTTCGTTGTCATCAAAGGCCGCCCATGCAAGATTGTCGACATGTCTACTTCCAAGACTGGCAAACACGGCCACGCCAAGGTCCACCTTGTCGCCCTCGACATATTCACCGGCAAGAAGTATGAGGATCTCTCTCCCTCCACCCACAACATGGATGTCCCCAATGTCAGTCGTCGTGAGTACCAACTGGTAAGTAGCGACTATTTGGATCTTGTCCGTCCTTCTTTACGCAGGCTTGTTCACACATGACTTAGCTCGACATCTCCGATGACGGCTTCCTTTCCCTCATGGACGACGATGGTGACACCAAGGACGATGTGAAGATGCCTGATGGTGAAATCGGCGAGAAAATCAACAAACTTTTCAAAGTTGATGAGAAGGACACCAGTTAGTCTACTAATGCTTGGCCCTCGGTGAGCACCGAGAGGCGCAGCCACCATGCGAAATCGTTTGCTTACTTGTAAAATCAGACGTGATTATCCTGACCTCGATGGGCGAGGAGGCTGCTGTTGAAGCAAAGGAGGCCCCCAAACAGTGAATGCATAAAACGATGGCTCCACGCGCGGCATGCCTCACCTATGACCTAAGCACATTTCACCATTTGCGATAATCAGGCAGAATCGGAGTCGATGGTTGTTGGCAAAAGATATACAAATTGGGCAATCAAGAAGGGTCGACGCGTGCGAGGATTCTGAATGAACGGGATTGTATCGACTAGCTGCTACTCTGGTTACAATAGAAACAAACCAGGCGCTGGCGCTGTCAAGAGGTTTTCTTTGTTTTTGAAACGGCTTTTTGCCGTGCCTGCAGCTCTTAGAAAGTTGTAGCCAGGCAAGTCATACCCAAAAAAAAAAAAGATGTTATGACCAGGTTATGGGCCCTCTGTGCCCCCTCTTGCTGCAGCCAAAATGTCGTTGGCCTACTGCGGTCGTGACTAAAATTTCAAGACTCTCCCCTCTGTATATGAGCCTATGGCTGTGAGTCATGCGACGAGGCAAAGGCTCACATGACAACTCGCCCAAAAAACGAAATGCATTTGCATCAAGACAAATATTCATCCATTTTGAGTTTTTTTGGTGACCTCGGTATAATGCAGAAAGCATTACATAGAGGACAATATCAATGAATTTTCAATGCATCATCCGCCACACCCAATGGACTGCATCAAGATATGGCCGTCTCCGCCTCCATTCTGTGACATTGCGGGGGCGGCTGTCGTCCACTAGAAAAGGTGGGGCCTCAAGGAGACAGCTGCCGTAAACCTTTCGAACCCGTGACTTTTCTCATTTGAAGAGTCATAACTTACATGCATACATGCTAGCTACTCCGTACATATGTCCTATCTCCATCCGGCAGCGCTAATGGTGGTGCTCATGCGCCCGCCATCGGTCTCTGAAGGAGCTTTCAAAAGGCCATGCAGGAACGACCAGAACTTCGTAGGCTGCCCCGGGGGGAGCGGTGCCCCGAATGTGGAAGTCAAAGATGGTATATCCAGGATGGCTTGAGCTTCTGCTCCAGAGGCCACCAACTCGAAGTCAGCCCATCCGTTCCATTCTCTGCAGTCGCCATTTCTGGAGAAAATTGGCTGATGAGGGCTCATAGGGATTCATCCAATTTGATGTTGGCGAAGATGAAAACGCAGGGAAAATGGGAGCCGTGGCGCGGCGTCAGACAGAGAAGAAAGAGGCGGAGAAACTTCAGCTCGCAGGTCACAAAGGCAAAGAGCTGTACCTTGAATCACTCCAGCTGTTGTTACGAAAGCAGATTCTGTTTCTAGTGCGATCCAAAGGTCATACGGAAGAACTGGAAACCATTGTTCGGGACCTCTGGGACTTGCGTATTCGTGGATTCAAACCGACTGACCTGGAAACCGATTTCGCTGATACGCCACTTGAAATATTCAGCTCACAACCTTCCGGTTCGGAAAACGAGGGCAGTATTCCACGCAAAGCCCGGTCCAAAGCCCAGAGCTGGGATCCTGAGCGTGGCTCAAGTTGGCCGATACCCAGGGTGCTAGAGACTATTGCGCTCTGCTATCTTGGATGTATACTCCTGAGAATTCCCACTCGCATGACAGATCTCCGAACATGGGCATCAAATGGAAACATGCCCTATATTAGAGCAGTAAGTTTTCATCGTGTCATCTTTCTCCTTTCTTCTAGGTTCTCTGTCTCACAGGTACGGGAAATAAGTTTTATTGCTTGCCACAAGACATGCAGGATCGTATGCCTTCGCCGTATGCAACGTCGCTGAAGAACACATCACATTCCAGTCTCTGTGGAGAAGTTTTGTATCGTATCGTGATGGATACGGTTCTCTCTTATAAACTGAACTACGGCATGAAGTTCCCGCAGCTCAACTGCGTGCCCATGTTCGTCCAGTACGCAAACGAGCTTGCGCTGCCAGGTATATTATGACCCGTTTACCCATATCATAAGTGTCACGCGCTAAACATTTCGAAGCGGAGTCCATCGTTGTAGCCAGAAGGCTAGCAAAGGCGATGAACGTCACTTTTGAATTCCCGGTTTCAAAATCTAGATTATTTCTACTCGACAACCCGGAAATCCAGCTCGTATCTCTCTTAGTTATCTCAACCAGAATGTGTTTTCCATTCGATCCAAATCGAGCATCCGCCGTGGACTTTCCTTTCATGCCACAATTGAATTGGCAATACTGGAAGGAGAGAGTTACTGAGAACTTGGTGCATCAGGAGAAGACTCGAGAATACCACAAGTTCGATCATTTTACCCCCAATCAGATAGCAAGCTTGGGAGACGACGACTTTGATTCCTATTTGTCTCATATGACAGGCATTATAGGGAAAACAGGTGTGCCCTCGTACTTAGAAGCAAATTCGTTGTCGTCTTTTACTGAGGAGATGGCAGACAGCGGTGGGATTAGTCAATTCTTTCCGAGCGAACCAGAGCCGACATCTCCACCTTCAAGACCGGACGTGCCTGAAGCACAAGCTGCGCAGCTTGCCCGCGAAATCTTTCGCTTCGCCGTTCAACTTCCCGAGAGCAGCGCCGCAAAGAGGAACGTCCCGAGTAAACACGCAGGAACATATCAAGCATTTCCAGACAAGCAGCATTTTACTACTTTAGGCCATGTGTTTTATCGAATAGCCAGTTAAGTCTCACACAAGTCGTGAATACGCCTGAAAACGCCTTTGGATTGCCGTAGACTGACTGCTATCAGGCGACAAAATTGCTCTATCAATTGATTCGCTGGTCGAGGCCGTCTATATGCTGGAGCAACGCATTGTACGGTGGCAAAAGAGGCAGTAAGCAAGAAGGGATTTTTTGGAAGAGGATCAAAGTTTGAGGGTCAAGTTGGGGCTGATGAGAGATAAATATGTAAGTATGTACGATATATATGAGGAGAGTATGAGGATGCAATTGATACCCCAGGCCCTTTGCGTGTTCCGTGTAGCATTCCCTCTTCCTTGCAAGTCGTTTCGAGTGACTTAAGATAAGCACTTGCGGGTCCACAGCAGATGAAGTGTCTTATTGAGAAGTCATGCACGTGATCTAGGGCTTGCCACCGATCGCTTTGGCGTAAGTTTGCTCCTTGTGGGGGCCCGCAACTCTGCGTGCATGTTCATTTGACTCTGCAGTTTACACATCACTGGCATCGCAAATCTGTCAAGAGTAAGTTTCTGCTCCTATCTCGCAACGATGCATGTATATCCAAAGAATCTGTCGAAACTGATCCAGAACTACAGTGCAGATGTAAGCTGACGTTCTGACGCCCGCGACGTCAAGATTTGACTTGCTGGATCCCGACCGAACGTGCTAACGGACGAGTACAGTTTCGTGAAGACGCTGACGGGTAAAACCATCACCCTCGAGGTCGAGTCCTCTGACACCATCGACAATGTCAAGTCTAAAATCCAGGACAAGGAGGGTATTCCTCCTGACCAGCAGCGATTGATTTTCGCCGGCAAGCAACTCGAGGATGGCCGAACCCTGTCCGACTACAATATCCAAAAGGTAAATTCCTACTACCGTCTCGCGCTCGGGCTCAACTTCGACACACGAGGACTTCTCGACGATCCAAGTATGAAAATCTTGACGGCTGACTGGCCTGTGAAATGATAGGAGTCCACTCTCCACCTTGTCCTCCGTCTTCGTGGTGGTATCATTGAGCCTTCGTTGAAGGCTCTGGCGTCCAAATTCAACTGCGACAAGATGATTTGCCGCAAATGCTATGTACGTTCCTCTTTTCAAACTGCTTGACGCATTCAGGACTTGTCAGGCAATTGCTGACAGATTCTGCAGGCTCGTCTCCCACCGCGTGCCACCAATTGTCGCAAGCGCAAGTGTGGCCACACCAACCAGCTCCGACCCAAGAAGAAGCTCAAGTGAACGTTGCCGTCTCTTGTACGCGGCGTCTGGGATTATCTTTTTAGGCACGGGGGATGGACAAGATCAAAGGTGCTTCACATGATTGAAAAGCCTGGTTTTGTTTCTGAACGCATACACCAGTTGGGCAATATAATCTTATAAAGTCCTGCGCGTCGCATCAAGTGTCTTGCTATGCTTTATGAGTGACGTATTGTATTAATCTCTCAACCTGGGCAAGTACCTCATTACAAGCGAAGTGCTGCCTCGACATGGACGGGCACCACTGTGAAACTTGTAGTGACAGGCAATAGGCCAACTCAGGTTCATCAAGAAGTCAATGCACTTAAAAGAGGAAAAAGTTCTGGCTCCCAAGCAGAGATAGATGTGCATCAAGTCAAAAGTGTCGCCGTCCCATAGGCAGATGGGTCCACGAAATTGGCCGGATAAAGTCCGGACCTGATGGCTCTCTCCCTACTTTTGGCGGCGACCGTCCCTTGGTGCTATTTTTACTGTAGCTTGCCGTAGGTGTCCAGTTGCATTGACAACATCTCGCTTTCCGAGCGTGCGTCCATTTCCAACTACTGCTTCTCCACGACGAGGTTTAGTCTGCGCTGCGCGTCTTACTCAATCAGCGAAGCCAAGGGCTGATTGTTCAGTCACCCATAAAGAAGCCAGCTGACTCGCGGCGGAACTTGAGGCGGCAACATCTGTCGCGCCTCGACGCAATCTCAACCATGTCAGGATCAGGATACGACGCCGTGGTGGACGTGGACGACGAGGTTTGTGTGTGCAAGCAAGCGAGAGAACGCAGGCGCTGAGCCCCTCGGTGACTTCATACAAATGTTCCCGTTGAATTTGGGGAAATGCTATTTCGATCAATGGCAGCTGACGCCAGATGGGTGCCAGGGGGATCTCGGACATACTGATCTTCAAGAGGATCTCGAATTCCACAATTCCAACTTCCACGAGACGACCCACGGTGGCCGCAAAGGAGCACCTTCGGATCTTCCTCCTCCCGCGACGGCGTCGTCGTCGTCGTCGTCATCAAAACGGTTCCTGTGGTCCATATCGTTCTATGCTCAGTTCTTTGATGTCGACACATCAGCCGTGCTGCAGCGCTGCTGGGCGGCGCTGTTCCCAAGGGCCAATTTTCTGGACGTGCTCGAGGGAAATCCAGACTTGTACGGTCCTTTCTGGATCGCGACGACGGTAGTGTTGATTTTGTTCTTGGGTGGCACCATCAGCGATTGGCTATCAACGAGAGGGACAGCCCAGTTTGCGTACGATTTCAGACTTCTCAGCGGTACGTATCGGCCCTATTCCCCCCTCCCCCCCCTCCCCAATCCCCTTCTTCTATCCCGTGGTCAGCTGGTTCCTTAAGCTCTGGCGGTGGTCATGGGCGGTGAGGGCCAGTAGCGACCCGAAAAACGGCAGGGACACGAAAGAGCCATTATGTGAAGTGCTGACCAGGCTCATGGCAAATCAGGCTCGGCTGGTCTCGTCTACGGTTATACCCTTTTCATTCCTGTAGCGCTGTTCCTAGCGCTGCGCTACTTTGGCAGCGAAACTGCAAATCTGCTCGAATGCTGGGCTCTCTACGGCTACTCGAACCTCATCTGGATCCCCGTGGCCATCATCAGCTGGTCATCGATTGAAATCCTCAACTGGACCTTTGTGGCCGTCGGCTTCGGCATGTCTGTTGCCTTTCTCCTGCGCAACTTGTATCCGGTGCTTAACGCCACAGATCGACAAGTAGGCAAGGCGCTGCTCATCATCGTGGTCGCCCTCCACGCCGGCCTGGCCATCACCATCAAGATTCTCTTCTTTGCCCACAACAGCCCGGTCGCGAAGAAACCCGCTGGAGGCGAGGAGCCTCCCGCTGGAGATAAGCCCGCGTTCATGTTTTGAGCTACATCCGGCCTCAAAAGTGTCTCTGCCGGTTGAAGGGCGGGGGAGAGAAGGCGGTGTCGGGTGTAGAATTTCCCATGTTACCCATTAGACTAGCTCGAAGGATGAAGTTGCTGCAGTCGGGTTACCAGAGTTCGATGCTCGCAACAGAATTATTATGACGGCATCATTGCAACGAGTTCGGCCGAGACGTCATCATCAGATGCCACTGCCGCTTCCGAATCGGCGTCCCAGTGCCCTGTGCCATGATGCTCCCGATTTCTTCTCTCACCTCTCCTCGAATAACCCCCGAATTTTTATTTTCCACTTTACCTCCTGCCCGATTTCCCGAGCAAATACATCGCCAAATAACTGCTTCCCTCCTTACTTACTTTACTTACCCACCTCGCATTTCCACGGCCGCAAACTTATACATGCGTCCATCGTAAAATTTCCCGACCTCAAGCCTTGTCCACAGGACCACGCCTGGCCTGCCAGTCAAGCCAACTCCCCGAATACTCGCCAACACTCCGCCATCCCGCCGTCTTGGCCAACTCGGCCGCCGTCTTGGCACGGATCCCCGCCATGCAGTAGAACAAAAGGGTCGTGTCTCGCGCCGGCCGCTCAAAGCCGTGCAGGTCCTGAAAATCCGCGTCGTCCATGTCAAACGACCCCGCGGCCGATTTGATGGGTATGTTGATGGCTCCGGGGATTTTTCCCATGTCCTGAAGCTCATTTGGTTCGCGAACATCTGTGCCGTCCGCCGCGTAGGAATCATTAGCCTCTCTCTCTCTCCCTCCTCCTCCCTTTTTCCCCTCATCTGTGCTTTTCAGACACCAACGAATAGGGACTCTTCTGTCAAAAACCCGGCTGGTATTTGATTGATTTTTTTATGAAAGAAAGTTTTTAAGAAAAAAAAAACTCACCAACCAGGACAATCTTGTCGGCTCCAGGCTCACGAGCCTTCTGTTTGGCTATCAGAGCATTCACCTCATCAAAAGACCATGTTCTGTTGCCGGCACCCGCAGAATACCACCTCCTAGTCGACGACGGCGCACTGTGTCGTGCCGCGCACAATCTTAAGCTGGAGCTGACAAACGCGTTTACGGCTCGGAACCGAGCGGCGCCGGGCCGAGGAACCAGCATAGGCTTTGCGAGGAATACCAGTCGTCGAGAAGCTGTCATGGTGGAAACGAGACGGAGCTGCAGGCTATTTACGCCGTGACGGGTTCTAATCCCTTGCTCAAGCTTTGCGGGAAAGGCGTCTTTGTTCCTTTATTTTTATTTTGTGTGTGTAGGTTGGTGTTTCTGTGAGTTAGAGACCGTGCTGGTAAGGATGACGGGAAAGTTTACAAAGGAATATGAAAGACGCGGTGATGTAGAGCTTCGGCCGAGGAAGAGCTCCTATGCCAAGGGCGGGCGGGTGAGGTAAGGGTAAGGGTAAGTGGATGGATGCATGGATGCATGGGTGGGTGGGTTTCTTGTCGTTGGGTGACGACGGGCCTTGGCTGTGGTGTCACAAATAACAACCAAGATTGAAACCTACGAGCACGTACAACCTACAACACTTGTACGTCGGCCTGGGATCACCATGTTCATGAACATACATTCATATGTAGGCCAAATGACGATACCCCAGCTCCAGTTGATGACAACTTCTGAAGCAGGAAATTGTGTTTGCAACCTCCATCTCTTGATCTCACGGTCGACTTCATGCTTAATCCATGGCTAATCGATCATCTTTGCACGATTTAGAAGCAAAACGAAACAGCTCAGCTCTATTTGGTATTCTCACGAGCGTCTACCTTGATTACATGCGGTAACCAGGTCCTCTTCGATGGGTTACAAGAAAAGAAAAGGAGTCAGGTCACAGCCTCATGATGCTCTCGATCGCCATGATTTGTCCGCCCAAAATATATACAAGTGTTTGGAAAGTCTAGTTATTAAAAAAACTAATCGCTCCGATCCGGCCATTTAAGAACTTCCAGTGCCTTTGTCATGAGCTGTTCCTGTCGCAGCTGCTTTCTCATAAAACGACCCAACAGGTCCATGTGCATGTCTTTCAAAGGACTCCTGGTACTTGGCCTCGACCATCGGAGTAGATAACGTCCTGCTTGCGCAAGCTCTTACTTGCAAGCCGCGCCGCCATTGTTTGTGAAACGTGACTGCGGGACGCGGGATGCCATTGGCGACTTATCGCTGTTGCTTTGTCCAATGTTTGGCACCTCATGAAACTCCTCTAGGTGCTGACGCCATCTACCATTCGCGCTTCTCAAAGGTGAGGGGGCAGTCGTCCTGTGTGCCAACGTTACTTTTCTTGATTCATATTCGGGACGAAAACAACAACTAATTCACGAGGTGTACTTACCATGGGGAAAATGGTCGCGAACACCTTAATCTCCTCGGAGAGCGGTGTGGGATGATGCGTCCATTTGAGTTGGCAGGCGGCTTTGCCAACAAATAGGGCCAGGTTCAGCTGCGCATAGACTTGGCCCAGGCAGTAGTGAGGGCCGGTTCCAAAAACCAGATAATTTTTGGCCCCCTTAACTTCGGCGTCTCCCGAATAATACCTCTCTGGGTCGAAGTAATCAGGATTGTCGTACACGTCGGGATCGTGTAAAGCGAGGTAGGTCGTGGGAATAATCATAGAGCCTTTGAAGCGATCAGCACCAAATGTGTCGCAGCCCACGTGTCTTCTCGCAGCCGACAGACTCACCCTTGGGGGCCGTGTACGAATCAGTGATGGGGAAGGGCTTCTTGACCAAGTAAGGCACCATCAGCACGGGCGGGCGGTACCGGAGCAGCTCGCGGACCACTGCGCGGGTATAAGTGAGAGACTCGAGTTGATCCATGTTGAGCTCCGCGTTCGGATCGCCGTTTCGAATCTTCATGTTTTCGTCTCGAACGCGGTCGAGAACATCTGGACGCTGCGCAGCCACCTGGAACAGCCAAGTGGCGGCGCTGCTGGTGGCGTCCTGAGAAGCGAAGAGAAAAGTAAAGACGGTCTGCGAGATCTCGTAGTCGGTGAACATGCGGAGGAGAGGGGCAGGCTTCTCCATGTTATCAATCTTTTCGCCCTTTGCTTCGGCGTCTCGCCAGCGTTGGGATTGAACCATTTGCAGGATCCAACCATCCATGATGCAGGTGACTTCGCCGCCTGCGGCCATGCGAATTTTGCTCTTGGCAGCGCACTTGGCGAACTCGACCAGCACCATGTCTGCAGCTTTCTTGCCGTACCATGTCTTGGTAAAGGGAATGATAATGGGAAAGTTGACAAGCTCGAGAGCCGCGGTGATGAGGTAGTAGTCGTCGGCGATCTTCTTCACGGCAGCATCGGATATGTAATGACCGACAAAGGTGCGGCAAGAAACCGCGCACATTAGTTCGCGAAACTCAGGCATAAAGGGGACAGGCTTGCCGCCGTTATCCTCGGTGATGCTGAGAAATTTCTCAAAATACTTCTGATACACCTCTTCTTGGCCAGGAAGATAGGTTTCCAAGGCCTTTCGAGTGAAAAGACCGTTTAAGCCCTTGCGGAAGTCGACGTGCGCTCGACCGTCCAGGAAAACCCAGTTGTCATGGCCCAGGAGCTTGTGAGCGACGTCGACGACGCAGGGCTTGACAAAGGTGGGAGAGTTGAAGACTTTTCGTGCCATATCTCGGGTCGATGCAATGACGACGAACCTAATTGAGGTAACTGTCAGCTCCAGCTTGTGTTGTCTGCAACCTCAGGATGATGCGCACTTATGGAACACCGAGACGCAACTTAGGGGACCGCTGAGCCATTTGGCATAGTACTCTTCAAACTTTGGGTTCACCGACTGCAGGAACGGGCCGATGAATGGCATCTTCCATGATGGGCCCTCAATTGAGCCCTTTCTCATGAGATAGCTGACTGGACAATTGCAAAAACATGTTGGTTAGTAACGGGGAAGCTCCCACAATTTGCGACAGCCACGCAACGTCAGATGATTGGACGGCATACTTTGATCATAAACGACGCACATGGCCAACAGAGTCAGCAGGATGGTCCAGGGACTCGCGGCAGTGACGGCATCGACAACCACGTCAAGCTGGGGAGGAACGCTGAAGCTGCCATACTTGGAGCTTGCCAGGACGGAGGTGAAGGCGGTCGACGATGTGTTGGTATCCATTGTCGGGTGCTATCGAGACGCGCGGCTCGAATCGTCTCCGTCTGCTGCCTCAAATTGGGCTTGGAAAAAAGAAAGAGAAGGAAAGGAAATGAAAAGAGGGAGGGAGAGAGAGACTCGCGGGAAAATTGTTGAAGGGCGATGGAGTTGCACTGGATTAATGCCAGCCAGGTACAGTATATAGTCCGGAGTGGGTGGAAAGCGAGAAGCGGGCCCTGGTTGTCGTTGATTTTTATTTTGTTTTTGTTTTGTTTTTTTTTCCTGATCTTCTTCCCGGCCGATTCTCAATTCTGATTATTCCCGTCTTACGAATAACATCCATGCGACATCAAGAGTCCCAGAGCAAGAGAATTGCGGCAAAATTGCGAAAAAAATAAAACAAGAGATCGAAATTGCGATCAAACGAAAATACGTAGCTGCTGAGTGTCTGTGTGCGTAGGTAGGTGGGCGGGCAGCTAAGTTAACTACTAGGTGCCTAGTAGTTAGTCCATGACGGATTGAGCAATACAGAGGAGGAGCGAAGAAACTAGCGCTTGGTGTATCGCTGTGCAGACGGTTCTCCCCCTTGGTAGCCATGCAAGCAAGATTGGCTGCAATTCTCGAACTCGACGCCGTCCCGCGTCAAGGTGTGTCGACCGCTTGGCCACCTTTTCCAATTTCGGCGTAGCTGCGGTCTCGCTAGGACCGTAGTTTCGCGCTGTAACTTACCTACCGCCCAAGAGGTAGGTACGCAACACGAACGCAACACGAACACGACCACGGGGTTTAATGAAGCGAACGAGGTCCTTACCAGCAAGCCGAAGACAGTCCTCGTGGAGAGTCTTTGGTGAGCTCCCCTCGCCGCATAGGCATGATACCACTGCTGACATATACTGTAGCCATGACTTACGGTTTCGCGAGGAGGGGAGGGGATTGTATCTTTCCATGCATCAATCATTCCAACGAGTCAAAACCTTCATGCTGCCCTTCCAAGACCTTGTTGGGTTGCTTACAGTTTCACTGGCAGGAGTCGGCGGCGGGACCCTCTCAAGCGCTCGCACTCTCGCTGGACCCACTGTGAGGTCCCTTACTTCGTTTTGGGCGAAGGGCTCCGGAAATTCGTATTCGTATCCGGAGCCGATTTTGTACGTACGTCCGTCCTGGCATTTACCGGCACGGCCAAAGGAACGCGGCGCCATGTGCTTGCCATGAATAGGGCCCGTTCGGCCAATTCTCGTGGTTTGCCATGCGAGTCTGAGCTACAGTGGATGTTATAGTGGCCGGCATCTTTCCCGCCGATTTCCCAAAGTTTCATGTAGACAGAATTCAGGGGTTGAAGATTCAAGTTGGTTGGTGCAGTGGATGAGCCAGCATTGGCCACGGTTCACCGAACCCATCCGTGGCCCTTGATGTGTTGGGCGTTGGAATAGTCAGCCGTGAATACATATGTGTATGCACATACTCCATACATACGCAGGCGTTTGGGGGCGAGACCGTGCTGGTCAAGTGAGGGGAAAAAATTCCTCGCCATGTACGCGACTCAACATGCATTGCGTCATGACGACGCCAGGACGTCGAAATGATCTTCCTCACCGAACTACCCTATACATCATTTCAACGCATTACCCACCTCGATGCTAGCTTGGCCACGCCTTTTCGTCATGCTTACTCCGTGCTGTAGCCTTTCCTCCGTCAACTATTGCACACAACATAAGGGGCGTCATTGGGGGAGACCAAGTTTTCCAAGTTTGTCATCTTGTGGGTATTGATGACACGTCCGCGGCCATTTAAAGCCGTAGCCGTAAAAGCCCGCTGGTTTGCATGTTATAAACCGACTTCAACTTCATTCTTACATCCAGCTTTTCTTCATCGCCGCAACAACCCACTGCAAGATTTACTTCACCAAGAACATCGTTTGTCATCAACACGACCGAAAATGCCAGCATACATTGTAAGCCATATCCAGCGTCAGCACCAGGGCTGTTGGGTTTAACAAGACTAAATATTTTTGTACTCTAACCAGGTTACCTTGAAAGATGATGCGACAGACGAACAGGTCAAGGCGTCAGTGCACCATCCACTATCCACGAACGGGGTCGAGAACCAGTCACTGATTATAAATCTCGTTGATTGCACAGCGCAAAGCAAAAGGCCATCGACCAGGGCGGCAAAATCACCCAAGAGTACAGCCTGATCAAAGGTTTCGCGTACGTGCCTTGCATTCAATCCGTACACTATCTTATATCAACAAGATGCACCAGGTAATGATGACGAGATGCTAATTTGTCGGATTCTCTATGCGGCAGTGTTGAGTTCGACAAGGACGCAATTTCCGCTCTCGAGGCAGATGAGAATGTCAAGGCGGTGGAGAAGGACGGCGAGGTGCGAATATCTTCCCAAAACCCGAGTCGAGGTTAAGTTGGATTCGGGAAGGAGCATGACATCCAAAGGACAGTATTTGGACGCAAGAAACCACAGACTCGAGTTCAGCAAGTGCAGAAACACAAAGAATGAATTATCAGGTGAAATGGGATTGTTTGATGCACTTTCGTGACATGTTTGCTACGGCAGCCTGCTATTCCCTCCAAAGAAGAGGAAGGGCGAGGAAGGGTGAGAGGCAGGGTGAGAGGAAGGGTAAGGAAGGGTGAGGAAGGGTGAGCAGCGCAGACCGTGCAATACCCCGCCCTCCCCGAGTTGCGTAACAGCCTGCACGAGGAAGGAGCCCGACAAAGGTGACGTAGGGCGGGGCGCAGCATCGCTCTTCCGCGACCAATCATTTGTACTTCAAAACGACCTCCTGTACGCCAAGCGTCCCAGGACTTGGCATATGCAGAGAGATGCGTGAAGATGCACAGAGATACGCCTCTCCCAGTATATCACTAACGTTTGCACGCTGCATGCTACCATGCGGGCTTTGCAACAAATGCCTTCCTCGATGCTCCATCACTGCCGCCGATCACGATGCTTCTTCACACTCCATCTTCATTGCCGCCTATTGCATGTCTCCAGGCATTTGCGCCTTGCACCGCACCAGGTGTCCGACGCCGAGATTGCTGCTTTGGCGCGACAGCATCAGCATCCTCTCAGCCTGGCTGATTTGGTGAGGTACGTTTGAACGTTAGTTATTCGAGCTGGCCCCTATTCTTCCACGTGCGTGCGTGTCGTTCAAGTCTTGACAGAACACATCGGACCCGACAGTTGACCGCTCATTCCTCATCACTCAGACACGGAAGGCCTCCGCTATCGGAAAGCGCCTTGCTTTCTTCGGCCAACTTTACACTCTCACTTCTCCCTATCCGACTTGCTCGGCGGATTCGAGCTCTTCGAAACCTGCCATACATCGTCGTATCGAACCGCAACATCTCGAAAATCTACAACAACTATCTGCACTCGTTATCAATCCTTCTCCCATACTGGCGCGCCGCCGGTCAGGGCCAAACCATTTCTACGCTCAAGGACGAAATCGACTTCACCAACGTTCTTGCCGAGCTTGTGGCCACACACAACGACACCATACCGCTTCTTGCACAAGGATTTCTCGAGTGTCGCAAATACATTTCCCCTGCCGAGGCGACCCGTTTTCTCGACGAGCACCTGCGAGCCAGAATCGGCACCCGACTCATCGGAGAGCAGCACATTGCCTTACACTTCAGTAGCCAGCCTCACTTTGCGCCCGAGAATAGCCCGACGCCGTGTCCCGAGCATCCGTCCTACATTGGCGTCATCGACACCGCCCTGAAGCCTTCGCACACCATCGATGCTTGTGCGGGATTCGTAGCCGACATTTGCGAGCTGCGGTACGGCTCTCGCCCCCTCATATACGTCGATGGCGAGCCCGATGCCACCTTTGCCTTTGTGCCCATGCACCTGGAGTATATTGTGACGGAGCTCCTGAAGAATGCCTTTCGCGCAACGGTAGAAAGCAGGTCGCGCGAGCCAGTCGTCATCACCATCGCGCCCGAACCTCCCCTGAAAGAACAGCCCGGCGGCGCACCATTGATTGAGCACGCCACGGAGGACCGCGGCCAATTCCGCAGCGATGCCATCAAGCCCCTCGACGACAACGCCCCGGGTGTGACGATTCGCATCCGCGACCGTGGCGGCGGCATCTCCCCCGACGTCCTCCCCAGCATTTGGTCGTACTCGTTCACGACCTTCTCGGATGAGGACGAGTTCCCCGGCTCGGCAAACTCCGGCGCTGGTGGCGGTGACGGATTGAACGTCATAGCCACGGCCAGCAGCGGCCAGAGCTCCATAGCTGGACTTGGCTACGGCCTGCCCCTCAGCCGTGCCTATGCCGAGTATTTCGGCGGTGGAATCGCCGTACAGAGCTTGTACGGCTGGGGCACAGACGTATACTTACGCCTCAAGGGAGTTGGCAACATAGGTTGAGCAGCAACACCCATCTCGCTCCATTTTCCATCGCTTCTTTGGCATGGCGGTTTGAATAAAGGGACAAAGTAAAAGTGCACCATCATCTTGTGCTAAGATATGCCGCGATATGCTGCGTAGGGCTGTCGAGAGCGGCGCCGTCGTTGCAGCGATCTAGGCGATCCCCCGAATGGGTCTGGCGCCGTACTCGGACCGCCTGACCTGTGCAATCCCTCCATGTATAAGATTACTTCCTGGCATCAAGCGCTGATACAGACAAATCAAAGACATAGAAATTTGCTCCGAGTCGTCAAGATCTGTTCCGTCCATCGCGGCAGCTTGCTTGCTGGGATTGTTTTCGTTTTCTATGGAATTAAAAGTCTGATATAGGTAGGTAGGTAGACATGACACCAGATCAAGCAGAAAATGGTCATCAAGATCTATAACCTCTTGTGACTCAGGCAACCTGAAAAAAATAAAAAACCCATTTCCTGGTATTCAAGTGATTAAAAAAAAATGCAGCTACACGAACGCCATAAATTTTGTCCAGAAAAGAAGAGATATGATAATTTTCGAAACATGACACGGGAAAGGAAAAGAAAAGAGATATCGCCAACTCAACCCATCGTCGACCCTACATTCACCCGCTCATACACATTTGTCTCATTCTCGTGATGAAAGAATTGAACATAACGGAAATGATGTGCGAGCCGTCACACGGGAGGTCCCTCCCTCTCGTCATGTTGTCTCCGCTTCTCCTGCCTTCCCTGCATTCCTACTCGTGGCATCCCCGGTTTCTATTTTCTCTGCCGAGCTTTACAACTACATGTTCTCAAGCTCTCGGTCGATTTGCCGGTCCATAAAGGTGCGTCGCTCACCGACCAATTCAGTCTGAAGCCGCTGCTCAACAAGAGCCCGAACTTGCTTCTTGGTCACGGTGTCAAGATCAACCTCGCGAAGAACAGACTGGATGGCCTCAACGATGGCGGTATCGTCCGCAGCCACGTGTCCACGTTGAAAGTCGAATGATGCTATTGACTGCATGGCATCGGGTCCCAAGGGCGAGCGGGCGCCACCACCGTAACTCAGGGCCAGCGAGCTCCTGTTGCCGGGGATGCCGACCCCTGATGTCATGTTGTTTTGCGCGCGCAGATTGATGGCGCTGCCCCGGACTCCGGGAACATCTTGGTACGGGGACGGACCTCTCTGAAAGTCATTCATCTGGGTGCCCATGGACATCATCGACTGTCTTCGCAGAGATGCCGGACCCTCAGGGTATTGACCTTGTGCCGGGGACGCCCGGTTCAAGGAGCCGAACGGCCCTGGTGACTGTGGCGGCATGTACGAATTGCGTCCGCCCATGCCAGTCAGCACAGACCCCTGAGGAGCGGCGGAGTAGACAGACTTGATCTCGTCCATCTCGTACTGGTCGGTGTAGCCGTAGTCTGGTTTCTCCTGATATCCTCCACGACGGCCAGGGAGATTGTTTGCCAGCGCGTAGTCGTCCCATCTCTGCAGAGGAACACTTCGAGGGTCGTAGGCTTCGCCACCAACCGCGATGACCTGCTTGTTTCCCTTTTCCCCTATGACGATGCGAGTATTGCCCCAAGTGAAGTTATCCTGGTTCCAGAAGGAATATATGGGCAGAACGAAGGAGTAGATGGGGAACGCGAGAATGTAAATAATCATCCACCCGATGTGCTGCCACTGCCTCTTGAGGATGAAGACCAAAGCCTGAAGACCATAGACGGCTGCCAGCATGACGATTGAAATCATGGGAAAAGGCCCCGTTTTCGAGGCCACCCGATAAATCAGCCAGCCGAGATAAACACAAGTAGCTGGCAGAATAATAGTGCCAAACAGGTCGATAAACACGACAAAGCGCATACTAAAGCAGCAGAAGCCACACATTTCCTCGAGACGCATTAGTTCCACGAGGTTGTGAATAGTTGAGTTAATCCAGCGACGACGTTGAGAGAGCAGAACGGTCCATGATTCTGGGGCTGCAGTTTTGCACTGTGCGTCTGGAATAAACTTGTACGCCATGTAGGGGAAATGTTTTGTCATCAGGGTCGTCAGGTAACGATCTTCACCGAGGGAGAGCAGATTCTTTTGATGGAGAGTGTCCACGTCACAAACGGCATACTCCCTGATGACGGCGTCCGAAATAATGAGAGGCTTGCCCTTGTCGACAGTCCGCAGACGATACATGGTGAAGCTGGATGGGAGAGCGTCAGAATCATTAGAACTTCCTCGTGACGTGCGACTGTACGAAGCATATGGGTAGTGAAGATGGGGTGAAACCTACCAGCCGGGCAAGCAAGTGACACTGCCAAAGAGAGATTCGAAAGCCTTGGCGAGATGATGAGAAATGAAGTACTCATAAACTTGAATCATGGTTGTCCACGACTTCTCATCGTTTTGCAAGCTTGTCTCACCACAAATGCCGGCAATCTTGGCATTGTTGGCACATGCAGACACAAGACGGTTCAGAGAGTCCTCGCTCACGCACGTGTCGGCATCGACCATGAGCAGGTATTCATACAATTCAGGATCCACCCCAATGATGTTGTTGATCTGATGGAACATTTCCAGCTCCAGCGGATTCATCGGAGAGCGGTGGTGGACTCGGTTGAGAAAACTCATGAGAAGAATTTGCGAGTCTCGTTTACCACGATTGCCGGGCTTCGCCCCGCCTTGCTCAGACTCTTTGCCAACCTTGACGACGACGATGTAGGGAACGACATTGCCTTCGTATTCGTACAAGCCGGAGTAAACCTTGCCGTAGTTGAGCTGCTCGTTACCAGGACCGACAGATTTGAAAGGTAAGGCCGGTGGATCGACTTTGGGATCTACGCCAAGGATATCAAGAACAATTTTCGGGGTTGGACGATCGTTGCCTTGACCGACAATGACTCCATCGCAGATGACACAGATCAGCTTCCGCTTGTTGTCGTACTGAAGCGCGGTAAGGGAGTCCAGGGCTTTCCGTAAGGATTCTTCGCCTTCTGTGTAGGCGGGAACCTGACAAATGACGAATTTATCCTGGAGAGAAGGACGACGTTTCGACGTCAGTCGAAGAGCCGAGACAAATTTGATCAAGATGACAGCACAAATGATGATGGTAAATGCCAGCAAAATCCAATTGTTGACCGTGCACTTTGGAGTCTCACGGAAATCCGTCTTTCCGACGAAGAAACTCTTTTGAATGCACAGCCAGGTATTCATGACCTTGGCATACTGAGTGGCGTTTGACTGCGAGTTCGTCATGACCTGATTGAGGAGACCTGTGATGTCCGTGCCAGGGTTGTTCCTCCATAGATCGCTCACGCTTGAATCGAGGAACTTGTAGGTGTCGCTGTTTTGCATGCGATTTTGGGTGTAAAAATAATCTGTGAGGTCGAAGACTTGGTCGTTGTAAATGGCCCATTGTTGCCCGTCGTTGGCTCCGTCCGACTTCACCTTGCCTGTGCTCCAGACAAGATCACCTTTGTAGTAATCCTTGATGGCAGGCAGCAGCGTATTCCAGTACCACTCCGAATCATGCAATTTGGTATTAGGCAACCCGTTGAACCCTGATGTATGCATCGCGGAAGGGAACTGCGGCGTAATGTTGAATTGAAGCGCCGTCCCGTCAACGATGCCGAGGCCTGGACACGCGGTCACCAGAGGCGGAACGAAGTAATCGTCTAGATCCGCGCCTGCAAGCTGCAACATGAGATCTGAAGGAGGCTGGGTACTTGTGCCACTGTGCAGCGTCTTCCAGGATTTTGTGAGGTCGTAAACGTTGCCGCGAATACTGACCCAGTAGTCGCTTCCAGCACCATGGGCCGACACCTCGGTAGTACTCCAAGCTTTGTCGAAATTTGGACAAAGAATCTTGCCGAACCAGATGATCCAAAAGACGACGATGGCATTCAAGAGAAAAATGATGAAGACCAACACCACCTTCTCTCTCCATGCCATACGAACATCAGGCCGTCTCATCCTGCCGACGTATCGCAACAACGGCGAAGGGATCCAGAAGGTGAGAGCCCAGGCGCACCAAACCCATACGCGACGGCCGAAAGAAACCTGCTTTGTCTGAAGTTTCTTGTTTCTTGCAAGTTCGGCGTCCATGGCTCCGGTAAAGTCACCTTCTGCGCTGTAACCAACGTCATCTTTGAAAGTGTCTCCTCTGTAGCCCAGACCGTAGTCGCCAGTGCTGGCGTTTCGCATCGCTGTTGGGGCCAGTGATGGGGCAGCATTGGGTGTTTGCCCAAGAGTCAGTTGACTCTGGCTGAAGTCGCGAGAGTGCATCAATTGGTCATTGCTACCGTTGAGGCTTGGAGCTAGTCCCGGCGGTGGAAAATAACCACTGCCATTGCCGGCAGAGTAGCCGGTATCGAAGCCGGATCCAAAGGGATTCACGCCGGTGAACTGCATATTGGCATCGCGGGGTTCCGGTTTCAAATCCAGCATACTCTCAGCCTCCCACCAGGCACTTTCACGCATCCAGACCCGATCCTTTCCAACAAATACCTCGCCGTTGCTCCAGCCTCGCTCGAGGACCCAGCTTTCGACGCCATCCTTGCCGTCCTTGCAGCCCAACGCCGCGTATCGACGGGTGAATTCGTCGAGATCAAAATCGACGGTGAAATCAAGATTTCTGTTCCTTCGATTGGCCCATTCGGGAAGTCTCCAGGAGCGCAGTTGACGCGAGACAGCACCGGCTGACCAGGCAGTCGTGACAGACGGTAAGGCAGCAAGCTGGGCGGGCGAATCATCTGTTGGATGTAGAGAAAGATGATACCACAGGCGATTGGATGAAAGAACTGCAGGCAAATCGAATCGACCGGCGCGACCAAGGTTGATGCCGTCATCTTCGATGGGGAACAATAATTTTCGGAGGAAGCCACCTTCCTCAGCGGCGTAGGCAATCTTCTCAAGCACGATCTCTCGCTTCTCGAGTTCATGTTGTCGTTCCCTGCCTTGAGGCCCGGTCATGATGCCCAGGTCGGGTCCTACCTCTGCGACTGCTTGTTGCATCTCCCTCAAAACCGAGGAGCCAGCGGGAGAGACGTTCACACCGTCGTCAATCATCTCTGCATTGATTCCCTGAGAATCATCAAAAATAGACCGCATGGTAAGAGCCTTGCCAAGGGTAATCTGAGGCACTTCCACAACAGTGATCGAAACTGTGTCTCCGGAGTCTTCATTCGATGTCGGGGTTTGCACGCCACGGTTGTCGAGTGATTCTTCGCCATTCTGAATGCGAAGCATCTGTGCGACGATGGCTTCATTTGCCTTGGAGATGACCCAGTCGACCAATGATTCATAAAGTCCTCCTATGAAAGTCCATCGATCCTCGGTGCTGCAATTCTTCACGAGAGTCTCCGGCTCAAGACTGAGTAAGCCGCTCACGTCCTCGCAGATCTCTTCCAACGCATCCGACTCGACGGAGTAATCAAGCGTATTTCCAAGCTTGAGCAAGCCTGCCAAAGTAGAGATGAAGTTTCTGTGCGCGGAGCCTTTGATGCCAATGTCTTTGAGAGCCTGGCGGAAATCGTCGGCGGCCGCACCGTCGTCTGCAGTAGGGAGATATGATGGGGGATCGAAGGTGCCAGACCGCGAGAGAAGACTGTACGCAGAGGGGGCTTTCAAGCCCAGGAATTCTCTTTCGGCTGGGGTCGAAGCCGAGGTCAGCAGGTAGTAGAAAACGTCGAAGGCGCGATATCCGGCTTCCGATGGTATCTTCAGAAGTCCATTGAGGGTGTCGATACCGCCTTGGGACAAAGCGATTGATGCAGCCGTGAGATTTCCCGTCAGGTTTAGGGTCAAGGTCACCCCCAGAGCAGCCTGTCGAGGCGTTGATGGATTGTACGGGGTAACACATCGGATGAATGGTTGAACAGCGTCTAGAGCTTTGTACAATGAAGACGGGATGCCCACCGGGAAGCTGCTCAAAAATGGGGTCAAGACAGACGGCGCAGATTGGTGGAGAGATCTGAACAGCCTGGTCAGCTCATCACGAAAACAGCAGGTTCAACTCGGCGAGAGAATCGTGACATACCCCAATATGACGCATCCGTCTTCAGCTCGACGACGTGCGTGCTCCCATGCCTTGGTGGCCAGAGTTGAATCGACAGTGGGATTCCCCTGCTGGGCCGTGAGCCATGTATTGACAACCAGGCTGGTACTGGACTCCAGCTGATGAGGTTGTGAAGTTAGGTAAATGTTGTGAATAGCGTTCAGTAACGTAGTCGTCGAAACCTGGGCCGTTTGGGGACCGCCTGCCCGTTGGTTACCGACGCCTTCCGAGGCGACGGAGAACATGGACATGCGATTCGCCATTTTGAACGAGAAGTCAACCAGGCGATGTCCACGAGGGGACAGTCACGTTCGAGGGGGCTGCCAGATGGAGGAGTTGGAGACGGCTGCCCAAAAGTGGCTGGATGAGAACAATTCGTCAAAGCGGATATTCAATCGAGGGGAATCGAACTTTGAGAATTCGGCGATTCAAAACGCGATATGCCAATGCCGATAGGCGACGGGACCGATAATGAACCTGTACGCGGTGCTCCTTTTCTCTCCAAAATCTGGAACAGAGACAGACGTCAACGCACGAAAGAATCAAGAAGATTACGAATGACGAAGAAAACAACGATAGGATGGAAGCTGCCAAAACGAATGAGGCAGTTCCGACGTGCGAGTCAATGGGATTGGTGGTAGGATGGAGGAAGGCTGTGAGCGAGCAGCCTCTCTAGCCCTGACATTCGGCTTGCATCAACAAATCCACGAGACAGGCATGGATGGATGAATGGATGTACAGTGGGGAAACACCTCGAACCAGTTAAAGCACACCACCTTCAGTCAACAGAGGTGTCTGGCCTCGGCGTGTTGCGGCGTGTTGCGGCGTGTTGGTGAGACCAAGGACGCAGCCAAGCCACAAGGGGTATTCTCGTTGTCGTGTTTTAGTGCACCCACCAGCTGGGGCTAGTGTGGTAGGGGGCTTCAGGCGCTCGGGTGATCTCCACTTTCCAGGAGGGGGGGGATCGCTGCGGATCGTGTACCGACGTACCTACAGTACGGAGTACGTGCTGCACGTATCACCCCATGCGCGTGCGTGCGTGGGTGCATGCGTGGTGTGAAAGAAAAGAACCTGCGTTTGCTTCATGGTGAGGCGAGCGTTTCTGGGCTGCTCATGGGTATGATTCCTTGCATGTCCCATGGCAACGATCTATCTTAGCGGATCCAGCCGTTGAAATGACAGGCTCGCTGCAACCGCCCGGCCAAGCAATTGGCAACGGCGACCACAATCGACCACAAGATTTCTTGATGGATGTGCCACAAAGGCTACGGCTGCAGCCTTCAGATGGTTTCCGGAGAGACAGCCGTCCAAGAGACTGACCGTCTCTCCCGGAAAAGCGCGGCTACCACCATATTGCCTTCATTTCTGGCTCGCAACGAATGTGGCGTGAAAAAAGAATGAAAAGTAGGGCATCTGTTTGAGGCTCTAGCTGCTTCAAAAAGGCACGTTCGCAGCCACGATCCGGGTGCCCGACCAAAACATGACACACTCCAGAAGCACACTCGAATGCGTTTCAAGATAATACCAATAAGTCAAGGCAAGCGGAAACAGTCAAGAGCCAATTTTATTGCCATCAAACAAGAAAAAAGCTCAGTCGCAAAGATGCTGTCGACAGCCGTGTGTGTGTGTGTGTGTGTGTGAAGCCGAATGAGTTCGTGATGTGCATTACCTACCTACCTACGTAGTGTGCCAGTCGGGGCTATTTTTACCTTTCCCCCCAACGAATACGGAGCAGAGGATGGATGCTCTGGGAATGAAAATACGAAGTGGCAACATGCATACGGTTGTGGCCCGCCAGAACGGCTGAGGCTCTCGTATCCTAAAAAAGATGGTGGGTGGAATCGCGCTATGCAAGAGCGGCCTTCCTCTGGGACTCTGCAAATCTCGCTCTTTTCACTACACTGTATTCTGTACTGATGCACAAGAACACAGCCTGATGTCCATGATTGATTAATTGACGGGCATACCGTCCAATTTTTTTTCCTTCTTTTCGCCCTTTCGCCCTTTCCCCCTTTTCCACCCGCGCTAGTCCTTGATCCTGCGGGGCGAGAGGAGCCTCGCCCATCAAGCCAGTTCCATTGAGACAAGACGGGCGACTAAACGCAAGCCTGTTGTTGGAAAGCACAAAAGAAGGCGCACTCCGGCGTATCATCCGTGTTTACGCTAGGTTTGAGCGACTGCCGGTCCGACCTTTGATCTGGCTGGTTCTTGAGAGCAATTTCGCGCTATAAGCACCACGTGCCAGAGAGGACCTACTGTAGTCATTCATCTCCCGCGTGGTTCTCACGCCGTACCGGCCCGGTCGTAAAACGTTTCCTCAGCTTTGCCTTGACTCTCAGCTCTTGCGATAAATGCAATATTGAATGATAGGCTTGCACCTCGATGCTACCCACGCGGCGTCCCTCGGCACAGGAGTGTAACGGTGGCACGGCCAATCTGTATGCCCACAGCCTGCCCGTGTCAAAAGCCAATGATGAGTTGAGCATTTGAAAGAGATACTGTATTGGCCTCGTCTTGACAGATCTGTTTCCGTCCTTGAACCCTTGAACCAAAATAAGCTAGACCAGGCCTCAGGATAAGGGGCATCTACATCCAAAATATAATGGTTTCCTTGGCCACTCCGGCAAAGGAAAGGAAAAAGAAAGAAGAAAAAAAAAAGAGAAAAGGGAAAAAGGAACGAAAAAAAAGAAAACATAGAGCAAGCCTATATGGTTGTTGCTTGTGAGATGTTGCATTGAATATTGTGTGCGAAAATTTGATCGCATCCCAAAATGCCCTCCCAACCCACCGTCTTGAGTGGCCGCACGGACGACGCTGGGATGTACTGGTGCTGCATGCATGGGTGGACAGGTACAGGCCGTGGCGCCTCAATGGATGGGGCAAGATTTCCTACTGCGTTCCGGATGCCAGAGGGCCGCATTGGCTTGGACCGTTTGGTCAGGAGTTGAGTGGTTGGAGCATGCATGAAATATAGTGCTGTAACAAAACACGAGACACGAGACATGACCAAAATAGTGGTTGCCGGCGATCACGACGCGTGAGCCTCTCTGCGCCGTCGTATCGCGTAGCTCCTCTTCAGGCTCACCAGGGTCCCCCAGGGTTCCACCTCCGTACGCCGCATGAAAAGTTCCTTGTCGTACGTCTCATCCGCAATTCACGGCGCCGAGAGTTGATCGCTTCGTGAGAAGATATTCCGGATGCCATGCTGTGCCATGCTATGCCCTGCTGTGCCATGATGGCAAGATGGCTGCCCGAGTTTCACAACTATTAGGCGCTCAGCCGCCCTTGACCCCCAATCGGGCTCAGCGCCCGAGTGCATGGGCGTCTCGTAGCGCCGTCCTAGTGTGGAGTGCTGGGCGCGCGATGGGCTGGAGGGAGGGTTGGGGGTCAGAAGCGTCGCTCTGGCTCGCCAAGCTGCCACCGTCCTCCCGCCCCTGTTCGCGCCCAAGCCCGCATCCTGGGTCTTTGCGGATCGCCGTATTACGTTGTGTTTCCCTCTGGGCCCAGACAAAGTAAACAGCCGTCCCCTTTCTTCTGCTGTTACACGGTCAGTTTACAGTTGCATGTACCTTTACTTTACTTCGTCTACAAGTCGGGCTGTGGTTTGAGTGAAGGCTGTGGTTTCAGAGACAGGCATCTTGCCAGCCAAAATCCTCTTTTGGATTCCTCACACTCGCTTTCTGCTCTCGCAATTGCTTTCAACCACGCATCAAATCTCGCTACTCTCGCTACTCAAGATCGTACCCTGGCTCTTATTAAGCCTCAACCATTAATCCAAAACTTCCGCTGCGCCGCTCACTTCCCGCTTGCGATCCATCAATACTCGACCGTCTCAGCTCGTGCTTCGTCGGGGTAATTCTCTTCTCTCCAACACGCCCAACTTCACAGATTGTCCCTCAGGAAGTCCTGTAGATTTGTCCACCAAAGCCTTTCCAGCATTTCGGCTGGACTCGTGCCAGACATGGCATCATCGCCACTTCCCCCCCTTGGCGGCGGCGGCGGCGGTGGTAACAATGGAGGAGGGGCACATACTCAACATTCGCTGCCTGCTCTACCAGCTCACCTTCAATCCGACACTCACATAACTGGGCACTTGGCCAGTCGCTTTCACGTCTCCCACCCGACAGCAACGCTGTCCTCTCACGGCCTTGTATGTCTAAACACGTATACCTCGTCGAGCAAGGGACCCGATGGCGGCAAGGCGGGGAGCGCCATGGCCGGCGCCGAGGACATGGCTGAGCGAGCTTGGCTTCGGCTTGGGCATCGCTCTGAAAGCCAATCCATTGTGTTTTTGTGAGTTCGAATGGCATCGATTCCAATGCCGCCTTGCCTGCAACATCCGGCCTAATTTGTCTGCAGGGGTGAATCTGGATCTGGTAAATCGACGATTCGAAACCATTTTCTGACTGCTATTCTCGACAAATCGACCACCCCATTGTCCAACAAGCTTTCTCTCGCTGCTTACGTATTCGATACCCTCACCACAACGAAGACCTCGACAACTCCGACGGCTTCCAAGTCTGGTCTCTACTATGAACTTCAGTACGATACGTCTGCAACGACCAACCCCATTCTCATCGGTGGTAAGATCCTGGACCACAGATTGGAGCGAAGCCGCATAGCCGATGTGCCAACAGGGGAGCGCAACTTTCACATTCTGTACTACCTATTGGCTGGTACCAGCTCAGCTGAAAAAACTCACCTGGGCCTTGACGACGGTATCAATGGATCCAAAAGATGGAAATACCTTGGCCACCCCACCCAACTCAAGGTTGGAATCAACGACGCCGAGGGATTTGAACTCTTCAAGACAGCCTTGAAAAGACTTGAGTTCCCTCGAAGCGACATTGCCGAGATTTGCCAGGTTTTGGCCGCTATCCTACATATTGGCCAGCTCGAATTCGAATCGGTCAACAATACCAGTGTCCTTGGAAATGACAGTGGTGGATTCTCTCACGAGGGTGGCAACACATTTACAAGTGTTAAGAACAAGGACGTTTTGGGTATCGTTGCGGCTTTTCTTGGGGTCAGCGTTGGTGAACTGCAAACCACCCTGGGATACAAGACCAAGATGATTCAAAAGGAACGCGTCACCGTCATGCTTGACCCTGCGGGAGCGCGCGCGCACGCCAATGAACTGGCCAGGACACTATATTCGCTGCTTGTTGCTTGGCTCTTGGAATCCGTCAACCAGAAAATCTGCGCTGCTGAGGAGCAGATCGCCAACACCGTCTCCATCGTTGACTTCCCTGGCTTTGCTCAACAGTCCGCCTCTGGATCCGCTCTTGATCAGCTGCTCAACAATGCCGCTACCGAGGCCATCTACAATGTCACTCTGCACAATTTCTTCGACCGTAAAGCTGAGATGCTGGAATCGGAAGAAGTAAGCGTGGCTCCTACGGCCTACTTTGATAATTCAGACGCTGTCAAGGGCCTACTGAAGCCGGGTAATGGTCTCCTGAGCATCCTGGACGACCAGACTCGCCGGAACAGGACCGACATGCAGCTGCTCGAGAGTTTCAGGAAGCGTTTCGAAGGCAAAAACCCTGCCATTGAGATCAGTTCTGCCACCGCAAAGTTGCCCGGCAGCAATTTCCTAACGGAGAACCAAGCTGCATCTTTTACAGTCAGACACTTTGCGGGCGAGGTTGAGTATCCCGTCAAGGGCCTCATTGAGGAGAACGGCGAGGTCGTCTCCGTAGACCTGCTCAACATGTTCAACTCGACCAAGACTGAATTCATTCGCCGCCTTTTTGGTCAGGACGCTCTTCAGACCGTTACTCATCCCCATGAGAGAACGACTGTCATGCAAGCTACCATCAGTTCCAAGCCTATGCGGTCTCCCAGCGTCGTGTCTCGTAGAGGAGGGGCCCGGGGCCGAGGCCTCGCACCGCCGCGCCTTCAACAAAACGCCAGCCTTTTCGACAGTGGTTCATCCGGTGATCTCAAAAATGCCAAAGGCGGCAGCAAGTCCGGAATTGAGCAAGGCGCCTCTGGACAGTTTCTGTCTTCCCTGGACAACGTTCAAAAAGCCGTCACAGACCCTGCCACCAACGCTTATTTCGTTTTTTGCTTGAAGCCCAATGATCGACGCATCGCCAATCAGTTCGACAGCAAATGTGTGCGTACCCAAGTGCAGACTTTCGGCATCGCCGAGATCAGCCAACGGTTACGATCAGCGGATTTCAGCATCTTTCTTCCCTTTGGCGAGTTTTTGGGAATGGCTGATGCTGAGACCGTCTTGGTAGGCAGTGAACGTGAACGCGTGGAGATGATCATTGAGGAAAAACGCTGGCTGAGCAATGAAGTCCAAGTTGGCTCCACCGGCGTCTTTCTCAGTGAGCGATGCTGGATTGAGGTTGCTCGCTTGTCAGAGGCCTCTTCAAGCCAAGGCCGCTACGCCCTGAATTCAATGGATGGATACGGTCCTGACGGCGTCACCCCGATAGATCGTGACGCATTCGGCGCTTCAAAAGAACAGCTACTTTCCACGGGAACCACTCCTCTCATGTATGGCGAGAAGGGCAAACCTGGGTATTTCGGCTCCGACGATGCTCGATCTGAGGCTGGTGTATCTGCCATAGGCGGAGGTGATCTGTTCAAGAATTTCGATACCCGGCAACAAATGGCAGAGCGGGGCAATGAGAAAGACTTGCAGGAGATTGAAGAATTCAGGGATTCGCCCAGCCGAAGACGCTGGGTCTTCACTGTCTACTTTCTCACCTGGTTTATCCCCGACTTTCTGATCCGCTCGGTAGGCCGCATGCCTCGTAAGGACGTGCGGATGGCGTGGAGGGAAAAGGTCGCCATCAATATGCTGATCTGGCTCATGTGTTTGGTTGCCGCTTTCTTCCTCGTCCTTTTCCCGAGACTCATCTGCCCAAAGCAGAACGTCTTCAGTGCGGAGGAACTCTCGAGCCACGACGGAAAAGGCGGCAATTCGGCATACGTGTCCATTCGGGGCTACGTGATTGATCTTGGAACTTTCGCGAGAAGCCACTACCCTGGAGAGCCGCTGATCAGCTCGAAGAGCATGATGAACTATGCCGGCAAGGACGTCAGCGCATTGTTTCCCGTGCAGGTCTCTGCTTTGTGCCAGGGAGTTGCAGGTTCCATTAATCCGGAAGTGACGCTGGACTGGAAGAACACAAACTTGACCGGATCACCAACCTTGATCAATCTGCAAGACCTGAACTCGCAGTACCACGACTTTCGATACTTTACGAACGACTCTCGCCCTGATTGGTTCCTCGAGCAGCTCATCTACCTCAAAGGAAACTGGGGTAAGGGGAACATTGGTTTCTCCCCCGAGTACGTGTACACGCTCGCAACGAAGAAGAATCAGATCATTGCTATCATCGGCAATAAGGTGTACGACATGACCAACTACAACACTGGCGGACGCACACTGCGTGCGCCGCCTGGGCAGCAGGCGCCCGATGATCTCAGCCTGACGAATTTCATGGACCAGAAAGTCGTAGATCTGTTCCGGACGTATACGGGGCAGGACATCACCAAGTACTGGGCAAGCGTGTCCCTCTCCAAGGAGGTTAAAGATTCTATGCAGACGTGCCTCGACCATCTCTTTTACGTCGGCGACGTGGACACGAGAAACTCTCCTCGCTGCCTTTTCGCAGAGTATCTGGTCCTCGCGGTTTCCGTTCTGCTGGCCTCGGTCATTGCTTTCAAGTTCTTCGCCGCGCTCCAGTTTGGCGGAAAGAATGTTCCTGAAAATCTCGACAAATTTGTCATGTGCCAGATTCCGGCCTACACCGAAGACGAGGAGTCGCTTCGCCGCGCGATTGATTCCGCGGCAAGAATGCGATACGACGACAAGCGTAAACTCTTGGTGGTGATTTGCGACGGCATGATTATTGGTCAGGGCAACGATCGACCTACCCCACGGATCGTCTTGGATATCCTGGGGGTTTCGGAGACGGTGGACCCAGAGCCGCTCAGCTTCGAGTCTCTTGGCGAGGGTATGAAGCAGCACAACATGGGAAAGGTGTATTCTGGTCTCTACGAGGTGCAGGGTCACATTGTCCCCTTCCTCGTTATTGTCAAGATTGGCAAGCCTTCCGAGGTGGTTCGTCCCGGCAACCGCGGCAAGCGAGACTCTCAGATGGTGCTCATGCGATTCCTCAACCGTGTGCATTACAACTTGGCCATGAGTCCACTGGAGCTGGAGATGTACCACCAGATTCGCAACATCATTGGCGTGAATCCGACATTCTACGAGTTCTTGTTCCAGATTGATGCCGATACCGTAGTGGCGCCCGATTCTGCCACGCGCATGGTGTCGGCCTTCATTGACGACACGCGCCTCATCGCTGTGTGCGGAGAGACTGCTCTGACGAACGCCAAGTCTTCCTTCATCACCATGATCCAGGTGTACGAGTACTACATCTCGCACAATCTCTCCAAGGCCTTTGAGAGTCTGTTCGGGTCCGTCACCTGCCTGCCCGGTTGTTTCTCCATGTACCGGATTCGAGCGGCGGAGACGGGCAAGCCCTTGTTCGTCAGCAGAGAGGTCGTTGAGAACTACGCCACCATTCGTGTCGACACGCTGCACATGAAGAACCTCCTGCACCTGGGCGAGGATCGATACCTGACCACTCTCTTGCTCAAGTTCCACTCCAAGTACAAGACCAAGTACCTGTTCAGTGCTCACGCCTGGACCATCGCCCCGGACTCGTGGAAGGTCTTCCTGTCGCAGCGACGTCGCTGGATCAACTCGACTGTGCACAACCTGATGGAGCTCATCCCCATGGCGCAGCTTTGTGGATTCTGCTGCTTCAGCATGCGTTTCGTCGTCTTCATTGACTTGCTCAGTACCATTGTGCAGCCCGTCACCATCGCTTATATCGCGTACCTGATTGCCCTGGTGGCGACGGCGACGACCGTGGTTCCCATCACCGCCTTTATCCTTCTCGGAGCCGTCTACGGTCTTCAAGCCATCATCTTCATCCTGCGTCGCAAGTGGGAAATGGTCGGATGGATGATCCTGTACATCATGGCCATCCCCGTCTTTAGCTTCGGCCTGCCGTTGTATGCCTTCTGGCACATGGACGATTTCAACTGGGGCACCACCCGTGTCGTTGCAGGTGAGAAGGGCAAGAAGGTGGTCATCTCGGACGAGGGCAAGTTTGATCCGGAATCCATCCCGCGCAAGAAATGGGAGGACTACCAGGCGGAGCTCTGGGAGACGCAGACGTCTCGAGACGACACGCGGTCAGAAATTTCTGGATTCAGTTATGCCACCAAGGCTCAGGCCGTCGTCTCCGAGTACGCCTTCCCCAGCAGACCGAATTCGCAGACGGGCTTTGGGCAGCACAACCTGTACGACTCTGGCAACAACTCTCGCATGTCGCTAGCTCCCTCGGACTTTGGCAACCATCGCATCAGCCAGTACGGGGGCTCTCAGTTCTTCAGCCCGGAAGACATGGTCGGCCTGCCCAGCGATGATGCCCTGCTAGCAGAGATTCGGGACATTCTCAAGACAGCAGACCTGATGACTGTCACCAAGAAGGGCGTCAAGCAGGAGCTCGAGCGTCGTTTTGACGTACCTTTGGATGCCAAGAGGGCCTACATCAACAGTGGTAAGTAACGGGCATGGAGAGATGCCGAACCCTCATTGTGACTCCTTAGGTGAAGACGGTGGCTAACTCGAGCGCTGCAGCAACCGAGGCTCTACTCTCTGGCCAACTCTGATCATGTTAAATTCAAACGAATTTCGATATATATTTCTAAACTGAAGATGCGTTTGGGAAAGAAAAATCTACTGGATAATTTGATTTCATGTAATGGGTGCCGTCTATAAATTTTTCTTTTCTTCATCAAATTACCCTACTGAGGGCGAAGTCCAACTACGTGCATGTACTCAAGCCTCATCAAGGATCTGTATCATGCGCGAAGATGAAGCACTGCTTTTGATCTCGCCCTCTATCTTTTTTTTTTTTCGCTGGTCTATTTTCCTCTCTATTTTTTCTTTTCTTTTCTTGGTTGTCTTCCTCTCGGAGTCGGGTCGGGATCGGTAGGAACTTTTGGAATCAACTTGGATTTTGATTGACTTGATTTCATCATACCTGTGACTTACTACTTGTGCCTACTGGATCGCGACGACGCATATCTAGAGTTCTCACCTGTATCTAGCCACATCATCATCATCATCATCATCATCATCATCAGATAAGGCTGGCCAGATAATTGATCCACTTGGTGCCGCTGAACAAATCCATCGTAGTCGAGAAACAATTTCTGGTTGGTGCTCATATCTTGTCTCTTGTAGGCAAGTCACGACTAGCACGAGTGTTTCTTGTACATGACGATGATAATGCTGCTTTGTGTTTTGACGCCGATTTGCGACCGGTTTTCAATCCTGCCTTGGTATCATGTGGTATTTGGATAGATGACCTCTGCATGAGTGTCGATGCGTGTCCTAACTATATAGGAATCTACGTACCTACTCATTATATATGGAAAGGCACATACCTAGGTAGGTATATATGTAGATAGGTTTACAGTCATCGACAGCCGCCAGCACTTTATTTGTACCCTCGCACTTCTCAATAGCAATGCCATGTTGCATCGATACAAGCATAGCATACCGTAGATGATGGAAATTGTCAACATGGCATTATTGATTCATGACTGCTGAGAATCAAACTACATGGCTTTGACTATTTTCCTTTTCCTTTTTGTTTTTGTTTCTTTCTTGCACTAGCATCTTTTGCCAAGAGTTGCTGAGCGCCGCCTTTGCTCCAAGCGCCGACTCGTTCCTGATCACAAGTCTCCCACGCTCGCACCATGAGGGCCTCGTAGACTGGTGCTGCGTCATCGTCACTGTCGGTCGATGCGCGATGCGCGTCGAGCCAGCTCATGATGCCGAATCTGGTCATGAGTGTCGTGCTGCCCGACTCGATGCAGGTGGCCCTGTAGATGATTTTGAGCAGCCGAGTGCGCAGAGCGGAGCGGAGGAACGGATTGCTTGCCAGCGCGAGTAGCTTCTCGAGCCACAGCTTCTTGTGGAACACGTCGAGATCGCCGCGCGTCTTCAGGCTGTCGAGGAGGTAGGTGAGCAGCCAGGTGAGCTCGGTGTAGTACCTGTCGTCTTCGGAGGGTGTCCCGTGCAGGATGTCGTGGGCGAGCGGAAGCTTGTCCAGGCCCCAGACGGGGCTCCGCGTGAGATACGAGTTGACCTTGGCGTAGAGAGGATGCAGCGGGTTCTTGACGACTTCCAGCGCGTGGATGGTGAATGCCACGAATGCTGACGGGACGGGGCCCGTGTCCACCTGTGTCCTGCTCGACTCTGCGACTTCTGACAGCAGCAGCCAGATCTGTGTCTTGTCTTCGTGCGACGACGCCTTGATCGCTGCCGCCATTTTCAGGATGCTGGTTAGCGACTCCTTGCGCAAATGAATATGCTCCGACGTCAACAGACGAACCAGGCTTGCCGCCCATCCGTCCTCGATCATGTCCTCGACACTCTTGGCTGCCCACTTGGACAGGGCTGTCGCATCCTTTGACGTGGCCGTCAAGACAGGCCCGTCCAACAGCTCCGCCAAGGCCTTTTGATCCATGGCTTGCCTCCTGTCCGACTGTCCGTCTTGAACCGTCTTGCTGCTGCGCTTTGAGTCAAAACCGAACCTTTTCAGGACTTTTGCTTGCTCAATGTTTCCGAGGGGTTTCAATGATGAAGAAACGGACGAGAAGTGTCCTTCCAGTTCGCTATATATGCTCGTCAATGCAGGACTGCCTCCCTGCATGGATTGCACGGCGTTGAAGTAAAGAGAGACAAAGGTGGCGAGATGACCAGCTGTTCGGCGGCTGCCTGCACTCAATGCATACGGCGTTTGCTCCGCGATCACAACATCCAGCAGCGACAAACCGGCGATGGTGGCCTGCGAGGGTGAGGAATTGGCCTCCGAGCTGTACTTTCTCATTGGTTCGAGGTATTTGATTGGTGAAGTCGCACAGCGGCTGACACAGTCACCCAAGAAGGACCAAATCTCGGCCATGGTATCCGAGTCTTGCGTGTCGCTCGCGCATCGCAGAGTTTGCAAGAGAGGCCTCAACGCGGTAGAGCTCTTCAGAATCTGACTTTCCACGGAAACCTCCCCCAGCACACCTTGAATATCATCGGAAAGCGATGCACTCTCACTGTTGCTGCACAAGAGCTTCAGCAAGGCCGTGAATGGCGAAGAAGACTGTTGGATGTCTCCAAGAGACTCAAGCTTTGAAAACCATCTCATTCCAGGAGAGTAGCTCGCGATTGAGACGAGGTTCTCCAACTCCGAAACACCAAGTCTCATGCGCTCAGCGTCGCCGTCGTTCCTCTCCAAGCCTTGGAGGACGTCGGCGAAGAAGGGCGACACGTCAAAGTTGGCTGACAGCGCAACTTGGGGGATTGTTTCGTAATAAAGCCGCAGTAGACGGCTTGCCAGCGTTCTGTGAATGATGTTTTCACCCGGAATATTCTTGTAGCAACGAACAATCTCTTTCATGTCGGGTATCCGTTGACAGAATGAGTCCATGACCCGTCGGCTAGCATCTGACCACCAACTTTTATTGGGACGAGACTGCTCACGGAGCATTTGCATTGCTGTGGACAATTTTTCCAGCGCCGCAACGAGCATTCTTATGGCGAAAAACGAGGTCAGATGCGACTGAGGGGAAAGGCATCTCACGAGAACCTTTTGATTGATGGGTCTCGGAATGATGTTGTCGAGGATGATTGAAGTCGGAGGGGGCATTACGGCGCAACGTGCAGCGTCGCCGAAAGAAACCGGCAGCGGGATCATCATGGTTTGGAAAAGAAACGTGGCGTAGCCTACCCACGTCATGGAGAGCTTAGGTTCAAATGTAAATGACTGATTTTGGTCAAGGTAGTCCGATATCAGCTCCGGAGCAGCCGTGAACATTGCCACGAGGAGCTCGCAGTGCTTCAGACTTGACCATGGGCGCAGCTTCGCGGCAAATTGCGAAAGCGCAATGTTGTAGATGGGAACACCATCTCGAAACCTGCCTTCCCAGGGGTCGGCGCTCTCGCCGACGCCTGCCGGCTTGACAGAGGACGTGGATAATTCATCTCCGCTTTGTTTGGGATATAGACCTTTATAGGGGAAGAGTAAGCCAGCATTTGAAGTCGTACATACGTAGGTCAGAAAGCCGTGAGCCTTGTCAGGAATGTGCTCTTGATCCTCCGCATGAGACCCCGGATGGGTATACGTGTAAAGCGAAAGCAACCGCATCAGCGTCCTGATGTTGAACACCCTGGACTTGACTTCGCGGGGGATTTTGCCGTCCATCGAGACGTACGACTTGAGGTGGTCGAGGATCTCAAGAACCAGATCCGGAGGGTCCTTGCTGATCATGTACGTCAAGTGAGGGAACAGGTCCCTCTGCAGGAGGAGCTCTTTCCGACCTTCAGAGTGCAAGTACTTGAGACAGGACAAGAAAAACCTGACTGCGTTGGATCGGATTGACGCTTTTCGAGAGTCCTCTGTATTCTCGCCAGCACTGCCGAGTTCGAGATTTCTCGACAGATATGCAAAGGTATGTGCTCTCGCTCGAACAATGCGCTTTGCAAAAATCCCACCATCCAGACAGACGGCTTCGCGCAACAGGCGCAGAGTAGGGGAGATGATGAAAGCCTTGGATCTTTCAGCCGACAAGTTTCTTGACAGGCTATTCAACTGTGTGTCCTGAAGAAGAGTCTGGCAGATTCCCGTGCCATAGGGTACGAGGTGCAAAGAGCCAGCCAACACCTGCAAAAGGAGAGCAAGAACAACTGCGACGGCCGACATGACTCCATCGTTGTTTGCCTGGATCGCAAAGGACCACATCTTCATAATTTCAGGCAAATGTACCGCATCGTCGCCAGTGTCCCGAGGCTTGATGGCAGACAGGTATTCTTGCAAAAGAGAGAGCTTCGATGTTCGGTCGTCGTGGTCCGAGATAATGTCGTCGAGCAGTCTCTTAAAAGATTGAAGGCCTGATGTAGAGAGTCAGCGATTCATGATGCAAAGAATGCGCAAATGGAACACTAGAATCCGCGGAATATGCAGGCTTTCACAGCATAAGCGAGAACCGCTGAGCGCCATTTGAAACGTACCATGCCGGGCATTTCGCATGTCTTGATCAAAAGTCAAGAGAATGCGCAGCTGCTCGCTGGAGACGATGTCCTCGCCGCTTGGGACATCGTAGGTGAGCCGCTGTCGCTTACGAAAGGCCGCAGCACCATCGGTGCCTTCGGACGACCGCTTGGCCATTTTTTGCCGTTGCCAATGCCAGACAGGCCGGCCCAAGGCAAGATCCGAATCGGGTGGAAAACGACTTCAGTTTTGGAAATTTTGAAGTTCTGCCGTTCATCACCGCCAATCCACCAGCTACGGAGCCACCACAGAGCCGCCACACACGAATGCACGAAGCCACGGCGGGCTAAGCCATCATCACCCACTTCTGCTGAATCCAGGTCCATGTCAAGCAGGGCCAGATAACAAAAAAAAAGCTTGTGAGGGATAAATGACATCAATTCGCTTCATGCATATGGAGGACGACATGGAACAATTGACATGCGCGCTTTTGCGCACAGGCAGCAAACATAGGCTCCTCACGAAAGCTGCAATCAAAAATCCGCCCTCCCACATGGCATCTTGTGTCTCTGTGGTCAGGCGGCCTGCACCATGTGAGACAAGCATGTTGCTTTGCATTTGCTCTCCATCACGATGTCCTCTGCAAGCCTGATAGCGTAGCCGATCAACGCCAACTTGGCCCTAGAACGCTACGTACTGATACGACGCACTTGGTTGCGCAAGAATATCATCATGCGCCAGCGTCACCGCGACGAGGAAGAGTCCACGGCTGCGAAGAGTTTGAAGGGATTTCGGCCCGGGTATGGAAATTTTATGTGGTCTCTGTTCACTGCTGCTCCACACACCACAAGCACTGGTCTTGCCAGTTCGGATTCTGGAGGAGGGAGTTTTGTCTTGACCTGAAGACGTTGTTCGGACCAGACTCACTCTTCGCTCTGCGACGCATCGGACACTGACGGAGCAAAGGATGACTCCTTTATCAAAAGAGAGAATAAAAAGGAAAAGAAACAACCAACAAACAAACGAGGAGGGGGGGTGAACTCGGCTTCGCTTTGCGAATAGCTTCTGTCCAACGGAGATCCTTGAAAAGTCCCTCTTTGTCAAAGGGTAACTTTGAGGGCGGAGACGACGAGCGAGCGGCACGGCCGGAACATACTTGGCATCCCAAACAGGCATCCCAATCAGGCATCCCAACTCGGCATCCCAATCCGGTTTTCGACATGGTGGAGGAATGCATTACGTTGAGGAAAGCCTCTTGGCCTACTCCAACTCTGTGCAGGCCACACGACCCTCGCAGAAGCAAGGCTCGTGATATCGGTGCAGGTGCACTCCAAGGGAGGAGGGCAGAGCAGTCAGATGCAAGTCATCGACTCGCTCTTCCCAATCGGCCGTCTGACGCTCTTTGTGGGTCGACGCGCCCCAGAGAGGGTGTGTCAAACCATATGGTTCCGTCGTGCTTAGCGCCGACTGGCTGGCCTTTGCACCAGGACGGCCTATCAAGTTGCGTTGCAAGGCCCTTTCAGCTTCGGACCCCCTTCACCCCTCAAGAACGAGCTGCTTTTCATCAACAAGCAAGAAAGCCTTTCTGTTTACCTCACACTATGGGCCACAATGGTCCCGGCCCCAGCTTCAGGTCAGACGGGGGACTTTGCCTTACCTGGCTCCTTTGTGCCGGGAGAAAAAAAGAAAATAAGGAAAAGGGAAAGAAAAAAAAACAGAAAAAGTCAAGGGGAGAATCGTTCTGCAACTCACGTGCTGTTGTCGACTCACACGCATTCTTTCTCGCACGTCACATCTTGTTTTCAGAAAGGCCGACCAGTCACCTTTTCGTGTCATACCAGAGCCATCTACTTCTTGTTGTTCATCGTAACTCTGGACCACATCTTCAAGATAAATGAATGACCATCCCGCAGCAGATTCTCTCCAGTATCACTGCTTCGACAAGTCTCTTGAAAGATCTGTGATGGCCGCGAACTTCTCCGAAATGGTCTGCTGGATTCCTTCATCCTCTTGCTTCAAACGAGAGTCCTCTCATCGTAGGTTTGGGCCCCGGAAACGGCTGCTTTCATCATATGAGAATAACAGCCATGTCCTTTGTAAGAACTCGGCTGATAGTTTTAGTCAATAAAGAAGACGCGTCGAGTATTCGTCCAAATCAGCTGTCTTTGCCATCAAGACCCATCGCTGTGGCTGAGACTGAGTATTCAGAAGACGGCTGGAAACATGGGGGTTCCAAAGATGGCTACCGGCCACCTAGTCCGGCATTTGCGGGCAGGAGGCGATCCTATTCAGATCATTCTCCGCATCGGCCGCTGATATCTGCACCTTCCAACTTTCGACATTTACAGTCAGGCTCCTCAATGTTGCCGGCCGGCCTATTCTTGCCGTCTTCCGCGCTATTGCCGCAACGATTTGACCAGTCTCGGTCCCGTGAGGAACTGACAGGACGGCCGCCCGGCTTTCGCCCACTAGAGCTGAGCTTCACTCTCCCAAACCAGGGCATATCACCCATCTTGCCGCACCTAGGGCTCCCTGTCATCACGACGCCGACCTCATCACCGGCATACTTCACGAAACAATGTGAACATGACCGCCAATTATATCGCCAACGCAGTTACAGCTCGATATCATTTCATGTGCCGCGGCGAACGAACCCGCTGGAGTGCCACCCACTAAACTCACAGAATGAGCTAGTGCCTCGGATTTCGATCAAGTCCGAATCTCGTGCCCCCGCTCACGACGCACCTGAGCTTGACGCTATCAAGGAACGATTTGCACGTGTTTTGGACGAGCTGGAAGAGTTGCATCGGCAAATCGACGATATCGTCCAAAGGCACAGCATGCCTATACAAATTAGTCGGCTGTCAACTTCCCAGTCGATGCCACTCACTGTGCAAGGTATGACATCTGGATGATGTTTGCTGCTTTCTGCAAGTTACCGATCCCCCATATTTCGCGTAGAGTACTGAATCGGATCAGACCTGAAACCCTTACCTTCGGTCCTGGCTCTCCCATCAGCAGGACCATCGTTTGCTGAACGCCAAAATGCCAAAACCCAGAGACCTTCAACTCCAACAACCAACCCATTTGCTCACCTGAATCATGGGACAAAAGGGTCCGTCGATAGAATAAAGGTTAGGATTCGGGATCAGGCTGTACCCGTAGATCCACCTGTGTCGCCGCTTTCACGACTCACGCCCCGACGGCAGTTGCGCAAGAAGAGATCGTTTTCTCGAGTGTCAACGTACGTGGAGTCTGATCAGATTCGAAGTAGGGACGTAGGCTGTGATCCAAATGCCGATTTCTATCAATTTTTGTCCGGTCACATTCCATTGGCAGTGCGAAAACGTGCGTCTCTTGACAGCATCTCCACATGGGAGACCGACGATGAAGAAGGGACGACGCCAACATCATCGCCCGGAAGTGCGACGGGGCAGAGGTGCGAACATGAGTCTTCGGAGCGCGCTGCAACACGCGATAGGCATGATTCCGGGCCTAAGGTGGCATCTGTCGGCATTGCTCTGTAAGGCGCAGCGTCGTGAACTGCGTCTTTCACCCCCCGATCTCTCTCTTTTATTTTTTATTTAATATAAAGAAAACAAGAAGGAAAAGGAAGTTGCAGCAATACACGCGCGTGGTCCCTCGAAGCATAATCAGGCATCCGCGGAATCCAATAGCATCCGTAGGATCTAATAGCATTACCATTTTGCGTCTTGACATCAGGTGTCTGGCAGTGTCGCGGGACGCCAAGTCAGATAAAAAAGACCGCTCGAACTAAACAGCGGATGAAATGAAGCCAAGGCTCAATGCTTGAAGGGACGGACCCATGTCCTGGGGTTGACGAAAGCCAATGAAATCCGTCAACGGAAATCACGAGTGAATACCATGGCATGCACTGTATCATAGCATGCATCTTTGATGATTTCGCCTTCTTCTAGATGTCCTTGGCTCTGAACATGGTAGGTGTAAAGATCCTGTCGGGAGACCAGCAAGGACCGAGCATGGACGATCTCTGGATCTGAAACCTGGAGTGGCCCGTGGGGAGCTGAGGAGGAGGTACGGAGGTACAAAAGCGAACAAGGCCGTGCACGAGAGGCCAGGGTCAGCTGCTGCTCCTGCAGCCTGTCGCCTGCATTCATTTTTTTTCTTGTACATAATCTGCATACATGTACATATCTTTTGCTCCTCTGTCGGGCCGGACCTGCGGCTTGGGCGTTTCGTCCAGGAACTTCGCCTTCAGTCGCCGACTTTTGACCAGGCTGAAAAGAGAAAAAAGGGTCGAGAACACACTTCATGCACCGTCGCCATGGTACGCACGACGTTAATGAGCTGAGGTATCCATAGGCGGGAATCTTGGCCCTTCCTTTCTGAGGTCGACTTTCCTGAATTCCTCTCTCTGACTCCCTGGGTCATCGGCCACTTTTGGTCCCTACCTACTAAGTTATAGCGTTTTCAGCATCTCACTGTCTTTTTTTTTTTTTTTTTTTTTTTTTTTAACCGAGGCAACAATTTCTTTGCTGGCAGACATCAGGCCATGCTGGTTGTCATCCTGTCATGGGATTCTTCACGGGAGCTGTCGCCTCGGTGAAGGCGCTGGCAGCTCCCAGACATAAATATCGAGCTGTTCCCGAGCTTGTAACGGACCGACGATTTGCTGAGCAGCTGTCTCTCCATCCGCATCCTCCTCTCCCTCCTCGATCAAGAATTTTCAATTTGTCCATGGGCGCCATGTTGCTCACCGTATTCATCTTTCTTGGCCTGGCCTTTGCGTATGTACAGACATTTTCCCCTCCTGTCGATAGGCAGACCCGACCATGCTTGCACTCATGACCAATCACGACGAATCACTGACGCTTTGGACGTTCCTGTTGTTGCGATCAGGCGTGACCGATCAAGCTCGCAAGAATGCGAGGTGAGGGGGCAATGCCAAGAGGACATTTCCAGGCACTGGGGTCAGTATTCGCCATACTTCTCGGCGCCCGCCGGGTCCAAGGATCCAGACGTGCCGGACGAATGCAAAATTGTTTTTGCCTCGGTTCTGTCGAGACATGGTTCCCGCTTTCCCACCAAGCACAAGTCCCAGACCTACAAGTCGTTGGTAGAGAGGATCCAGAAAGACGTCAAGTCGTATGGGAAGGGCTTCGGATTCATAAAGAAATACCGATACCAGCTCGGCGCTAATGACCTGACGCCTTACGGTGAAGAGGAGCTGGTCAGATCAGGCAAAAAGTTCTACAAGCGCTACGCGAAACTGATCAAGGGAGCCAAGGACCCCTTCGTCCGAGCTGCCGGCTCCGATAGAGTCATCTTGTCGGCGAAGCGGTTTCTTCAAGGCTTTGCAAAGGCCAAAGGAGAGAAGCATGCTGACAAGTACATCTCTGGCATCCTCGTCCTCCCAGAGGGCCCAAAGTACAACAACACCCTGGATCACGGAACGTGCAGTGCCTTTGAGGCGGGCCGACAGAAGCATAAGCACAAGCGTGGAGGCTCCGCGAAAGGAGTGTGGAAGAACAAGTGGGCGACACCAATCATGAACCGCCTGAATACGAAACTGCCGGGGGCCAAGCTGAGTCTCGATGAGACGATTCACTTCATGGATCTCTGTCCCTTCAACACTGTCAACACGAAGAAAGCGAAGCCCTCGGAGTTCTGCCGACTGTTTTCAGAGGATGAGTGGCGGGGCTATGGATACTATGAATCCCTCGACAAGTGGTACAGCTACGGTCCCGGACAGCTTCTCGGACCAACGCAGGGAGTCGGGTACGTCAACGAGCTGATTGCTCGCCTGACCAAGTCACCGGTCAAAGACCACACGTCGACGAACAAGACGCTTGACTCCAACCCGGCCACTTTTCCCCTGGATCGATCGGTGTACGCTGACTTCAGCCACGACAACACCATGTTGACGATTTACGGGGCCCTGGGCCTGTACACAAACACTACGGAGCTCCCTGGGGATCACCGGAAGTCACCGCAGGCTGTGGATGGATTCTCCTCGTCGTGGACCGTGCCCTTTGGAGCGCGCATGTATGTTGAAAAGATGGTTTGCGGAAAAGACAAGAAAGAGCTGGTCAGAGTGCTTGTCAATGACAGGGTCGTGGCGCCAAAGGGGTGCAAGGCAGATGATCTGGGCCGATGTGAACTGAACGACTTCTTGAAGGGGCTGGAGTTTGCTATGAAGGGGGGGCTTTGGGACCTTTGCGGCCGTTGAAGCATTTCGCTCGGTAATTGCCTTTTCTTCTAACCGGCTTTATCTACCGCCAATTACATATCATCATCAATAGAGATCTGTAAATGCTGCGTGTTATTGAATGTACTGTACTCGTGGCTGATGGCTGATGGGCAAGTGCCGAGCAGAGAGGTGTTCTGGACGGCTGCTGTGCATCAAACAACGCGGAGCTTGATGTGCGTCATTCTGCCGATGTTACCTGTGTAGCGAGGTCATGGCCATGCAGAGGCTGAATCCAACATGGGCCGGTCTCCTTCTCAGAACGGTGATCCATAGTTCTTTATTTATCGAAACTGTCCAAGCTTGTGGGCAAAGCGCCAACGGGCGGGCGAGGCCGTCAATGCCAAGAGAGCCCGCCCTCTCATTGGCTCAGTGCTGCTAGTCCCCGTTCTGGAGCAGCATCCAGCCCGGCGGACCAGCTGAGACCCATCAACGTCAGCTAGCGATCCTGCGAGAGTACCAAGAACCTACTTGCCAGTCACCATAGTGGCAGCTTGCCAGGGCATTTGCTGTAGGTTGACCTCGAGCATCCAGCATCCAGCATCCAGCGTCCAGCAACCGGCAACCGGCACCCAACTTCGCCATCGAGTCCTTTTCCCTTCCACCGCCACGTCGCGTCTTGCGCATGCTGATGCGCGGCAGAGACCCTCGTGCGATTCGCAGCTGACGACCGGGGCTGCGGGCTTTTGTCCAGCACTCTTCCCCCCTGAACGTGACTCACGAGCTTTCCTCGTCGGGCCAGGATGGTGTCCACGGTGGGCGGCATCATCATTGCCATCATTGTTGTGCCGACCGCAGCGGCAGTCGGATGGATCATCTTCACACAGACGCGAGCGCGCAGACTAGGCGTATGTATTCGGCTACTTGTCCCGTGTCCACCTTGTCCACCCTGTGCAGTCGATTTCGATTGATTGACGCGAAAGCTGACGCATGCGCTTTGATTCTGCTCCGACAGCTACCGCCACCAAGCCTGTCCTCGTACTTGCCATGGAAAAAGAATGAGAGCCCGTACGGACCCCCTCAGCCAGCGCCAGGCGGCATCGTCGGATGGTTCAACGACCAAGTGCGCAAGGTGAAGAATCGAAACAGCCGATCCGCCGCCGGTGCCTACGAGCAGCCTCTCCACGGCGGCGTTGCTGGACGTCGCGGCTTCGGTCCACTCGATCCTGACGAGGCCTGGGATGCCCGCGTGGGCACTGAAGCCGATGGCTACGGCTACCTCGAGGAGCAGGAGTTGGGCAGACACACGAGTACCGAGTACGGCGGCGGCAGCGGCGGCGGCGGCGGAAGCTACAACATGAATCTCGCCGCGACTCCTGGCACAAACTACGGTGACGATGAGCGAGGCCGAAACGGCCAGAATCCTGCCGGAGCACACAGAAAGAATCCTTTTGATGATGACGCCGCGTCAAGCTTGCGGGGGGTCAGCCCCCGACCCATCGACACTGCTTCGGCGCAAAAGCACAAGCCGCATGCGGGCGAGCCGCACAGCGCCGGCAGCAGTTCTATGGATAGGAGGTCTATATTCAGAGAAAACGTGTGAGAACGGGAGAAAGGGACCAAAAGTACAAGGCCAAGGCGAATTGGGGACAAGCGACTATGGACATGATCATGATTTGCTGTGCGGCAGGGCCGTGGGCAGATCAACTTTCCTTTCCCCGTTCCCCTCCTCTTCCCCCCCCCTCTTTCTTTTCAGTCTTTTTTACCCGAAAGTTTGCTGGTCTTTTGTTTGCAACAATTTGCTTGCTTGACGACACGTACGCTGGGCTAGCTGAGCTGGGGAATCATGCTGCAGCCACGATGTGGTGCTCTTTTATACGGCCTAAGAACTTTGTGATATGATTGGAAGCTATTGATACAAGGTGTCTGTTGTTTTTCCTCTTCTCTGTTGCTTCGATACAAATGTCACATCTTCATTCAACCTCAAAGCAAGCGCGTCGAATCAAGACAGGAATATAGAGTGCTACGACTACCTACCAGTAGTAGGTACCTGGTAGTTGGTACCCTGTAGGTCCGTCTGGTCAGGTCTAGGCGCCGGTGCCGCTGAACATTGCGGTTTCTTTTTTTTTTTTTTCCACTCGCAACGCCAAGCCTTTGCATGACATCAATCCAATGTCATCTGACAGCCCACCTTGAGCTCATTGAAGCAACATACCAACTCTAGACTAGTGTATGAGGACCCTGCCAAGTTCTTGTCCATATTAATTGTCCGCTTTGATAGTAGGATCAAGACCACCCCCCCGCCCCCATCCCGGCGCTAGTACGGAGTAAAGAGTTGCGTAGACACAAGTCTGGAGCTTGTCGCAACCTCAAAGACCAACTTCAACAATCCGTTCTGTTTTACCCTCCCTCCCCAAATTTTCCCGCGAACCCATGTCGCAGACTTTCGCCATGTCAGATCTCCCTCTCCAAGCCATCCACGACGAAATGGTCGCCATTGCCTACGAGGCCGGCGGCATGATTCTGGCTGCGAACCCGGCTGATCTCGACACTGGCACCAAGCTCAACTGTACGTGAGGTGTGCTGAGGTGTGCTGATGAAGAAAAAAGTTCTCTTTCGACCGCCTCTTGTCTTGCCAGGCTATTGATCTTTGGTTGATTATTATCATTATTATTTCGAGAAGCTGACTTTTTTGTTTCGAACCACCGTTATTTCCTTGGGCGGTTTCTGTGGCTTCAGCCGTCGATATCGTGACAGAGGCAGACCAGGCCGTGGAAAAGATGGTGTCTGGCCGTCTCTCGTCCAAGTTTCCCTCAATCGCCTTTATGGGCGAGGAGACGTACACGCCTGGCATGAGGCTGGGGCCAGAACCTACCTTTGTCGTAGATCCAATTGACGGCATGGATTTTTTTTCCCCATCCCTTCTCCCTCCTCTCTTTCTTGCAGAGGGCTCAATTTGCTGACAGAAAAGGGGACGTGTGGACGACGACGACGATACACAGGCACCACCAACTTTGTCCACTCCTTTCCCAACGCCTGCATCTCTCTTGGGCTGGCCGTGGACCGCCGTCCGGCCATTGGCGTCATCTACAACCCTTGGCAAGACGTGCTCTTCACGGCCATCGGCGGCCGGGGCGCCTTCATGACGCGCCACCGGGGCAGCACGCCGCAGAAGCTGCCGCTGGCCAGATCGCCCCGGCCGCTGCAAGGTCTGGGCTCGTCCCTGGTCGCGGTGGAATGGGGCTCCGGGCGCGACGGGCCCAACTTTGACCTCAAGACGGACGTCTTCAGGACGCTGGCCGCGAGCCGCGAGACGGGCGGCCGCATGGTCCACTCCCTCCGGTCCCTCGGGTCCGCCGCGCTCAACCTCGCCGCCGTAGCCGCCGGCCAGGTCGACGTCTACTGGGAGGGCGGCTGCTGGGCCTGGGACGTCTGCGCCGGCTGGTGCATCCTCGTCGAGGCCGGCGGCCTCATGGTCAGCGGGAACCCGGGACGCTGGCACACCGAGCTCGACTCGCGTGTCTACCTGGCCGTCCGCGGCGCGCCCACCGGCCAGAAGGAACTGGTCGAGGAGTTTTGGGGCGTCATTGGTCCTCGAACCATGGAATACTCGGAATAAATGGCTTGTTATATCTGTCAAGCCGAAGCAAGTGCTGCCATAGCGTGCCTTTGTCCTGGGCAGCGTCGCAAGCTACCACCGTGCTCATGTCATGTGAAGCGCTGAGGTTGATTGAGAGCTACATGGCCAGTAGCGGCAGCAAAGAATACAAACCATCTCAGTTAGAGAATTGTTGCGAATTGACTCGTTCCTGCGCATGCACAGACCTTGAACCAACCGCGTCACAAGACAGGCACCAGCAGCAGTTACCTGTGAACAACAAAAGCGCTTTCTGACATCACTCCGAGGCTTCCGTCTCGAACCTAACATCCATACACAATCTACTCTACCAGGTATAGCGAACATAACATGCCATCCAACATCCATTCGCGAATCAAATAGACCTGCATAGATACGCTATTCCAAGCTCAATCAGGTTCCTGCGACCAGCACCATAACGCCTGTTACCGAGGTGCTTCGCACCCCAGCTGCATCACTGAACTCTGATGAGCTCGTTGATCGAAACACATTTTCTGCCCGGGCCCAGATCCACAATGACCCTTTTTAGGCCTCAGCAGTCGCCTCAGCAGTCGCCTCCTTCTTGTTGTCAATTTTCTTAGCTGCCGGTTCGCCAGCTGCGGAGTCCTCCTCGCGTGCTCGCTTTCCGTTGGGTTCCTTTTTGTCTGCCTCGGCGATGGATTGGACAGCCGGCACGCCACTAGTGATGCTTGTGAGCTTCCTTGCCAACTGGAAAGGGGGACAGTCCTCATCATACTTCTCGTACGTCTTGTCCTTGTTCCCGTCGGTCTGGCCACGGCGGCCACGATCAGTGTCTCTCCCACCACGGCCTCTTCCACGTCCGCCGCGGCCACCACGGCCACCTTGTTTATCCCGGGCGCCACGGAATCCGTTCTTTTGGTCCTGCTCACGTCTCTTCTTCCAGTCATCCTGATCTCGGCCGCGGCCATTGTTCTTCCTGCTGAAGTCTCTGCCCTCGTAGAACTTGCGTGACTGGCCGGAATTGGGCTCAATCTTGCCTTGGCGGATCAGTTCGGTTTTCTCGTTACAATACTCCTTCTTAGTCATGATCTTCAATTCATGTCCCTTCCATGTGGGCTTCGGATCCGTAGCAATAAACTTTTTGGCCGTCTCCTCATCCGCGAAGGTGACGAATACGGATCCCTTGAACAGATTCTCGACCGTGCGTCGCAACTTGAGACCCTTGACCTCACCAAACTGAGCAAAGAAACTCTCCAAATCAAACTGGGTGTCTGGATTCTCGTCGCCAAAACCCTTGACGTAGACGGTCGCGGCCTCGACCTTGGCCTTGCCTTCAGCCATGGGCTTATAGGGCGTCTTACGCTTGACAACCTCTGAATTCTCTTCGCCTGAGACCTCGAGAATCTTGCTACCACGGAGGGCGGCGACGACGGCACTGTAGGGCTGAAAGGTTCGCATGCGTTTGAAGGAGTGAATCTTCTCGATGGCTATGGGCTTGTTCTCGGAACCACCACACGATTCCCACATAAATTTGTCCTGGGGGAAGTTCCAGTCACCAAAATAGAACTCGACCTGCTTGCGGATGGCTTCGGGGTCGTCTGTCACTTCCCGAACACTCGGATCGAATTTGTTGTTTTTCTTCTTATCTTTGTAGTCGATTTGAGCGGTGGTCTTGATTAGGGAGGTTCCGTCAGGGACAGCGGCAGCCTCGACAGCAGGAGCCTCGGCAGCAGGAGCCTCGACAGCAGGAGCCTCGACAGCTGGAGTGTCGACAGAAGGAGCCTCGACAGCAGGAGCCTCGACAGCTGGAGTGTCGACAGAAGGAGCATTGACAGCAGGAGTGTCCACAGCAGGAGCCTCGACAGCAGGAGCCTCGGCAGCCGGAGCCTCGGCAGCAGGAACCTCGACAGCAGGAGTGTCGACAGCAGGAGCATCCCCGACAGGAGCTTGGACTGGCTCCTGTGCGACAATGCCATCTGCGGGTTGGGTCGTAGCTTCCGCCTCGCTCATTTCGTACGCGGAAAGGCAGAGCCTGATGGTTGCCTTGGAATTATAGAACTCGCAATCGTGCCGATAACAGTCCGGAAGGTCTCTTAAAGCCTGAAGACAAAGAAAGTGTCAATGAGTTCATGCGCAGTAACAAATCGATCAGGAACAAACGTGGTGGTAGTGGGGTGTAATGTAAAGCAATGCGTGAGCTGCCCGCCCAAAAAGTCACTTTGCTATACCTATGATGGACGAATAGATATAGGTTTCTAAGATGAAGACGAAAACTATTCAATTCAATGAATCGAGACTCGGCGAAAAGCAAGTCGTGCTCGAGTCGATGCGCAACTTTAATAGACGACGGAACAGGAAAGAGAAGAACAGAACTTTGGAGAAATTCTGCCGCGATTGGAAAATAATTGGTGACTGGACTGGCCTGTTCACCGCCCGCTTATTTTGCTGGGGGATGGATGCAGTTTTACATTTACGTTTCCCAAACCCTCCTTCAGCTGCGGGGAGTGCAATTGAATATGTGCACAAAAACATGACTTCAAGGCTCTCGGTAGACCAAAGCCGGTTTTTTGAATTTTCGCTTGTAATGCTTATTATTCAGTGCAGTCTTGTTCAAGTACGATTTAATTGTGGCCGCCAGGCGCTCCATGCATGCACGACTGGACCGTTGCTGCATACCCATGAACCCGCACAGCGCAGAGTGCAGCGACCAAGCAATTTTCCATTCCTGGCGAGGCTCTTATCCATTAGTTACCAAGTCAACATTAAACGTGCCCATTTGTTACCAAGTCAACATTTAACGTGCCCTGCTAGTGATCATGGCATTTTCCATTTGCTCCTGAGACTCGCCTCTCGCTCTGTCCATTTTTTTTTCCTTTTTTTTTTTTTCGTTTTTCCCATTCTTTCCTATTCTTTGTTTTTTCCTTTTATTGTAACTGGACTGCACGGACTCTGGAGTGCAACGCGCGCAGATGGGTTCACCATCGTTACCGGCGGCTGCCCTTTTGATACCATCGACACATGCATAATACGTAATCCTGTTTTGTGCCGGCGATCGCCCCATGCTTTTCCCTTCTTGAGTCACCATGAAGCGGTTTCAGATGATTCCCAGGATTTTGCCATCTCGGGGCGCTTCATTGAGAATTGGCCACAGACATGCCATCACGACGTCCAATGTTCAATTTCAACACAACTTCTTTTCCTACTCCAAAAAGGTTCGATCCCCCCGTGCAAGCTTGCCTGCAAGCATTATTGCTGGGACTCTGTTCATTTGGTGCTTGTACCCTTCAGAGGAATTCGCAAGTCTTGCTTCTCCGGAAGCAACAGGCACCCAAGTCCGTGCTGGCTCAAGCGACGGAAGACGTCATGGCCATCTTCAGCATCAGGATGACGAGCAGCCCGCTACTGCTTGGGACAGCTTCGTCAAGCAGGTCGAACACATCACTGTCATAACCGACAGGGAGTGGACCATCTTCTCGGATAAAGTGGCCAACATGATACTCCCGGATTGGTCTAGGCTGATTCCTGGATATCTGAGAAAGCTTCAGAGGGAGCTGTCGATGGCACCGGGCTCCCTTGCTGACGAGATTTGGGAAGAAGCACATGATCCAACCATCAACCCCGAAATCGCTTGGTCGGCCAACGTTCGCGTAGCCTCGGATCTCTGTGATGACGAAAAAACCTTTTTGGACAGAAGGAAAAGAGTCGTCAGGATAGCCTTGGCCAAGTATCTCAAGCTAAATGTCAATGATATCCACCCGGATGACGTTCCTACAATCGCCATGTGCGGCTCGGGCGGCGGCCTGCGAGCTCTCGTCGCGGGCACCGGCTCCTTCATTGCCACGGAAGAGGATGGCCTCTTTGACTGCGTGACCTACACGGCCGGCGTGAGTGGTTCTTGTTGGCTGCAGACGCTGCTGCACTCTTCGATTGCAGGCGGAGATCTGAAACGGCTTCTGGACCATTTAAAGGCACGAATCAACATCCACATCGCTTATCCCCCCACGGCCTTCCAGTCCATCATCTCGTTGCCTACCAGCAAGTATCTTTTGAGCGGCCTGGTGGAGAAGCTGAGGGGTGACCCAGAGGCCGACTTTGGCTTGGTTGACATCTACGGCCTGTTGCTCGGTGCTCGCTTACTGGTGCCCAAGGGCGAGCTTGGCGTGAACGAGAGAGACTTCAAGCTTTCCAACCAGCAGCAGGCCGTCAAATACGGAGATCGGCCGCTGCCTATTTATACCGTGGTCCGCCACGAGATTCCCGCCGTGGAGAACACGCAGCGACAGCCGACCGAGGAGGAGAAGAAGGCGGCCCTGGCAGAGCCCTGGTTTCAGTGGTACGAGATCACGCCCTACGAGTTCTTCTGCGAAGAATTTGGTGCCGGAATCCCCACGTGGGCCATGGGACGTAAGTTTGACGATGGAAAAGACGTGCCCCCAGAGCGTGGGTTTCATCTGCCGGAGATTAGGGTGCCGCTGCTCATGGGCGTCTTTGGCAGCGCCTTTTGTGCCACTCTGAGCCACTACTACAAAGAGATCAAACCTTTGATCGTCAGCATCACCGGACTAGCCAGTGTTGACGAGTTCGTCACGGGCCGCGACGACGACTTGAGCAAGGTTCACCCTATTGATCCAGCAATCATCCCCAACTTTGCGTACGGGATGCACGGCAAGCTGCCGAGCACAACCCCCCCAAGCATCTACGAGCAACGACATATTCAGCTCATGGACGCTGGCATGTCTAACAACCTGCCTCTCTACCCCCTCCTGCGGCCTGGCCGGGACGTAGACATCCTCGTCGCCTTTGACGCATCGGCAGACATCAAGCAAGACAACTGGCTTTCCGTTGCTGATGGGTACGCTCGCCAGCGCGGCATCAAGGGATGGCCTGTAGGCATCGGATGGCCAAAGCAGGGCTCATCCGTTGAAGAAAACGCCAAAGCCTTGGGCGACGCCGAAGCAAAGTCCAGCCGAGAAGCCGACCACCGTGTACAGCGAGCCAAAAGTGACCAGGAATCCTTGCAAGAAGCAGCTGGAAAATCAGGACAGGATCAATCAAGCAGCGGCGACGGCGACGGCGACGGCGACAATGATGCAGCCAAATTCAATCCCGGAAACGAAGTCGCCGGCGACTTGGGATACTGCACCGTATGGGTCGGCACAACACAGGAGCGGTCTCCGAAGCCCCCTCCACCGGCCAAGGCCATCAACGAGACCAACAAATGGCAACTGATGGAATCCGATGCGGGCCTTGCCGTGGTCTACCTGCCGTTTTTGACAAACCCGAAGGGCCCGGACATTTCGCCCGGCACGTCGGATTTCCTGAGTACTTGGAATTTTGTATACACCCCCGAACAGATTGACAGCGTAGTCAGTCTGGCACGGGCAAATTATGATGAGGGCAAAGAGCAGATTCGATCGACCGTGAGGGCTGTTTACGAAAGGAAAAAACTGTTGAGGGAACACGCAGAAAACAAACTCGCAAGAGATGAAGCACCGTCAGTTTTGGCTATTACTACTTGACAAGCTTGGATCTGTTCTTCGTCACTGCAGAAGGGAAAAAAAGGAGGCAAGGAAGAAGAAGTGCTTTTTCTAGAAGGAACTCGTGGAGTTCAGAGTGGTCTGGCTTTCTATTGATTCACAACCGCAGGACACCGGTGTCTGCGCATGCATATCTGTGCTGGAAGTTTCGAACTATTTTCACGGAGTATTTTCCTTTGTCTTGGCCAGATGTTTTTGCCGTGTATTTTAATGTACAGAGGCCGTTTCGGCCCGGTCCCGTCACCTTTCACAATAGAATCTGTTCTTTTACACTGAACATTATTCTCGTGAGAAAACACACCCTTGTCGCCATCGCGCCCGTCTCTTTACTTGACCCAGTAGCATGCTCAGATGATTTCGCCAATATCAATATGGGGTGCCTTCCAAGCCTTCGCACCCTCCTCCATCATGTCGCTGGGCACGCGGACCTTATGCCCGGGACTATACAAGTACCATGCCTTCAAGGCGGCCATGGAGGCTTTGCGTCTGGCAATGTCCAGACTGGGACCGGCACCCTCGCCCAGCTTCTCCTTACCGCTGTAGATGCCCACGACATACACGGGCGTTCGCGACAGACGACCAGTCTCGCTCTCGAGTCTAGCGACGGGGGCCTCGAAGCCTTCTCTCGCACAGAGCATGGCCAATTCGCGCGTCGGCAGCTGGAAGTGAAAAAGGGACGACGGGTCGAACTGTCTCGACAAAATGTGGGATCTGACAAAGGACTTGGCGGGCTCACGCCCGCAATGGGTGTAGACGGAGCCGACGACCGCCTGGACAAAGGACCCAAAGGCATCGTCCCGCAGCGTCTCGTAGTGCTGCTGGTTGGCGTCGCCGAGCTTTCCGAGCATGTCGCCGAACGCATCGTCAAGAACCACGCGGCTGCTCAGGCCGCGACGGTACGAGCTATCGCGCTCTACCTCGGAGCGAACATAACCCCATCGCGTGCTTACCGACCGCGCTCCATCGGGCTTCCACTGCAGCAGTCCGGGGTCGACCTCGTCGCCAGGAGCGGCAGCTGCCTCGACGCCCCATCGGCGAGCGACCTGGTGTAGCGACTCCTGTCCCGCGTATGCTCTCAGCGCCTCGTACAAGATGGCCATGGGCAGGCGCGGCCACTTGCACACGAGATACTCGAGGGCGTGGTAGTTGATGATGGTGCTGCCGAGAAAGGCCAAGTTGGCGTTGTTGAAGCTGCCGTTGGCGTCGGCCGAGGATGTGACAAGGGCCCGCGCGAGCGTCTGCAAGGGAATCTTGCTGGACAGCGCCAGCCGAGCATGTAGAGCTGCGAGCTTTGCCGACTCGAGACTTCGCGTGGGGGGTGGTGACGGTAACGAAGCCCGTGATGATAATGATGTTGGTTCTCGGGGAACAATCTCGCCTTGAGGCTCGGACGCGACAGCTGTCGAGGATTCGCATCGTATGGACAGGAAGAATGGGAATCTGGCCGCAGATAGTGCGGCGGCTCGTGATCGAGATTCGAGCAGTTGCTGGCTGCCCCATCGCGACACTCGTATCCTCTTCATTTTCTTGTTTTTTTTTTTGGGTACGAATTCGCAAAATGAAGGGTTGTTTTTTTCCACACCCCCCTTCTTTTCCTAGGACAAATCAATAAAGTGAGGATTGGGAGCCGGAGAAAATTCCCTCCCCCACGAGCACGGCACAGATTTGTGCGGCGTGAGAGGTGAATCCGGCACCAAACGTCGTGGTGATTGTCAACCAGGGCAGAGTCCAATACAGCTTAGCCTATATAAAAAAAAATCGATCTATCCTTCACTATTAGTGGTGACCGCATGCAAAACCCATGTGGGCGGAGCTCCTGGCCTGCTGTGGGCGGAACAACGATCGGGCCGTTGTAGTTCTCTCGGCGCTGCCCAGCAGCAGCACGTAACTCCCTCCTAGCTGCTAGGCTCTCAACCAGGCGAGCGGAACGATCTTTGCTGGACAGTCTTTCGGCGCAACTCTCGACTTTATCCTCGCACATTAGACAACTGTTCAATTGAAATGGTATGTAGTCGCTGGGCTTATGTCATGAGCCAAAGAAACGAAGCTAACTTGAGCAATGCGCAGGGCGGCGGTGGAAAAATCCCGTAAGTGCCGCTGGTATCACGACGTCTTCATCGCAATCGTGTGCCCATGATGCTGGCTCTTGCTTTGAGCCCTCCCCGTTCTCGATTCTCAAGACCATATGAGCCTGAGTCTGACTTCTCCTCCTCCGCCTCTCTCTCTCTCTCTCTCTCGATGGATACAGATACCCCAAGCACGTCTGGTCACCGGCCGGCGGCTGGTACGCTCAACCCGGCAACTGGAAAGCCAACACCTTGATAGCTGCCAGCATGGTCATCGGCGTCGTAGCCGTGACATGGAGGTTCAGCGCCGAGAGAGAAACGTGGGCACGCAAGCCCGAGCCTGGGGAATGGCACCCCAGCCGATAGTATGTTCCGAGATGAGAGGCGAAGGACTTACATGAACTTGAAAGTTTAGTCATGACACTAACGCTGCTGGTACCGCAGTTGGTCGAAACAATTGATCCAGTGGGATAAGGAGGATAAGGCAAGGGCCGAAGGAAATGATACAAAGGAGTAATGCTGTATAAGAAGATTTTTTTTTTTTCCTTTTTTCTTTTGAGGACTACGAATCAACCGGTTAAATGTAGAAGGGGGTGGGACCGCATACTTGTATATATGTTGGCCATCATAAAGGGATATGTTTTTTCGGTCAAGACTATTTTTCAAGGCAGCCCTAATGGATCTCTCGAGGGCGAGGCATATCGTGACGGGCTGTAACGCTATGAGGATTAGGCTACCAGCTGTAGTCCTGCTCACGGTCGGCCTCGCTCCCGCTCTGCTCCCTTAATGGGAGAGCTGAGTGCTGCGCTTACACATGAAGCGGCCTTTTTTTGGTTGAGCCATTTTTACCAGGGTCAAAGGCCGCGTGAGCCTTTTCTTGCCTCTCATTTGCTTCTTATCCTAGTTTCTCCTCTGCATCGAAGAGGTGACAATGCAGGCAGGTTGGCTTGCTTGGGATGATTCGTTGGATGGAAGAACATGTGCACGCCAAGGGATACGGTGCATGTACACCCATGTGCGCTGTTGTCAACCGACGTATTGGAAGTGCCTTTGTGCGCCCACCCACGCCACAGAGGCGCTCCTAGAGTGGACCGTGATGGACAAGTAAAATTCCAGTCTCGGCAAATACGTAGTAGTACGTAGCACACTGTTCAGGCGTAAAGGGGGGGG